>PVJS01001938.1:0-53314 GCA_004027185.1 Glis glis | reverse complement strand
TTTTTACTTAAGAACCTCAATTTTGCTTATGTCAAGACAATTTCCTCATCTTTTCACATAGTTGTGATTTCCTGGTTTGCAGATTTCATCAAGCCAAAGGATTTCATGACCAAGTGCTATGTGCATGCATGTCACTATCACTATGAACTACATTATGATGTGTGAGACTATAATGCACAGATTATAAATATATATATAATCACACAATAATCTTAAGGTGAAAGGAAAGATTCTTGTCATCTGAAACCTATAAAGGTCAACTTCCAAGATGGATTTCCTTCTGAGGAGTAAAAAATCTCCATTCATTATGTTACAAACAAATTACAAGACTTCTGTCTTGCTAGCAGACTCTCTTGCTAGCTTTAAAGACATGTCTGAGAATCCCACATGGCGAGGCCTGGAGACCACCTGCAGCCAACAGAGGAACTAAGGACATTCAGACAACAGCCAGTGAAAAACGGAGCACAGCCACCATCTGCTGAATAAGCCTAAAGCAGGTCCTGCCCCAGCTGAACCTGAACATGGTACAGTCAACACTTTGTAGACTTCTGAAAAGCTCCAAAACAGCTCACCTGGGCCAAGATTTCTGATCCACAGAGACTGTGAGATAATAAATGTGTTGTTTGACGTTGTGATGTGATTTATCACACAATAGATAACTAAGGCACACTATTACAGGAGGAAAATGATTTGCCTGTTGTTCTGAGGCTAGTTTGTGATTCCGCCAGCAACTGAGATGGTGAGCATCCTACAGTGCTCATGAGAGACATCATACATCAAGTCTTTAGTTAAATTCATTGCTGGGCAGTGCCAATGCACTCAGATATCCATTTCTCATTTCTATAACAAAATATCTAATTTTAAAACCCCAGTCAACTCTAGTTTAAGTGGAAATTCATTTGTCTTTTTAAGAAACACAACTGGCATCTTGCCAGATGATCCTTACTGTATAACGCAGACCCAGGGATAACTAGGAATGTCTGTTTTAGAATATTTTGTTACTTTCTAAATGAACAAGGAGAGCACACGCTTGTAATCCCAGTACTTGGGAGGTTGAGACAGGAGGATCACAGGTTCGCAGCCAGCCTCAGCTACTTAGTGAGGTCCTCTGCAACTTAGTGAGACCCTGTTTCAAAATACAGAATAAAAAATAGGGCTGGGTGTGCAGCTCAGAGGTAGAATGCCCCTGGGTTCAACCCCCAGTACCATAAATAAATAAATAAATTAATTAATTAATTAACAAGGAGGTGGTATAATCAAATAATGTTAATTAAAAGCATTTTAAGATGGGGGTGTACCTCAGTGATAGAAAGCTTGCTTAGCATCTGTGAAGCCCTGAGTTTGATCCTCAGAACCACAATAAGTTAATATTGAAAAATTCAATAACTTTTATTATTTCTTCAATCATATATTTGAGTTCTTAATAGAAAATTTTGACATCATTTCGAACTTTATGGCAAAAAAGACATCAATTTTCTTTCTTTTCATTTAAATGATAGCAATTTACAGTATGAGAATTTCCATGTGTTTTTGCTCTTTAGATCATATCTATATAAGATTGCTACCCCTTAAAATGGATTTTTATGTTCTCGACACTTTATCTTAAATAAGATCAAAGGTGTTAATTTAGTGATATATTTGCAATTTGCTTCAAAATAATGTGCGTGGTTAGAGGGAAGAGAAGAGTGGGTTAAAGCAACATATTTAAAGAGACTGGCCATGAGATGAGGGCTGTTGGAGTTTATGAGTTATTATACTGTTCTCTACTTTCATATACATTTGTAAATTTTTTTGTGGCACTAGAGATTTAACCCAGGGGGATTCTACCTCCAAGCTATATCACCCAGCCCTATTTTATTTTTATTTTCAAATGGTCTCCCTAGGTTGATGAAAGTCTTGCCACTTGCTGAGGCTGTCCTCGAACCTGTGACCCTCCTGTCTCAGCCTCCCAAGTACTGGGATTACAAGTGTGTGCCACCACACCTGGCTAAATTTATAATTCTCCACATGATCCTTTACACAATCTGCTTGAGCAAAAATATCTCATCTCTTCTATGGATCCTATTACAGTATTATAATTTTTAAAAACACAATCACATGCTATTTTCAGATTTCTTGTTACAACAATCAGCAAAACAAATATGTTTAACATTTTCCATTCTCAATAAGACTATGCATCTGGAAACATGCTGTAAAGACACCTATAATGGCTTTTATTGGAGACGTAATGGAGCAGGCATTACACAGTGCACCTTGTAGCCATTATCCCAACCTAATCCCTATGGGGTGTTTTATCCCAGGAGTTAAATATCACTAGATACTTTGCTCTATAATTTACCTGAATGTTACTTATATAACTTACACACAATAAACTTATGAATTAGATTCTCCATGAAAGTGAAGTGTAAATTCTACAGCACTAAATAATTCACTGTGATATTATTTTCTTATATTGTAATGCACTCTAGAAAGTTCTCTCTGAGGTCATATGTAATATAACACTGTTATAGTTTTGGTTTGAAATGTCCCCCAAAAGACCCATGTATTGAAAACATGTTCCCAATGCAGCAAGATTCAAAGGTATATTTGGCTAGAAGAGGTGGGTCCCTGGGGAAGTGGCCTTGGTGACTCTGTATGCCCTGGCCACTTCCTGTCTGTCTCCCTGCTTTTGGTCACCATGATGTGAGGGCGGGGTCCCTTCCCCATGTGCTCTGCCACTGGCCAGCCATGGACTGAAATCTCTGGGGCCTCTAAAACTGTGAAGGTAACTAAATCTTTCCTTCCCTAAGTTGTTCTTGTCAGGTTACAGTGGCTAGAAAGCTGACTAAACTAGACAACTCTTTAAATACTTGATATACTGTCTATACCAAAATATTTTCTGACACATATTCTGGTAGATTATTTTATCTTTGAGGGGCAAATAACATAAACAAGACAGTAAATATCATAGTCCAAATGAGAAGACACTAAATTTCAAAAGAGTTAAAAATTTGGAAGAATAATTCATATAAAGATCTGGATAATTCAAAACAGGAAACTAGCTGCTGAGAAAAGGTGAAGAATAGTGTTCTGTTATACTTATATTCTGACATAAAAATGAGTTTGTTTTTCAAGAAATATATGGTTTTATTATGCATAACTGAAGACACTGTCATTTATTTTACTTACTTTTGGGTGAAATTTGGTCTATTCATTATTTGTTTGCGATAGTTAATTCAATTTACCCATCTCCCTGTAGAACTCAACCCACTGTCTATAACTGCACTGATCTTGCTACAGTCAACACAACTACAAAACCAAAACAACACAGTTTCTCTAGGAGTTAAAATCAGTATTGGTTAAGATCTTTTTTCTTGGTTGCATATACTATGGCAAATTTTATTTTAAAAAAACACATGAATTCTCCACCTGAAATCTCCACTTAGTTACCAGATTTCACTGTTCTAGGACATTATCTGGGTTGGCATCCCAGACACAGTTTATTCTGTGGCCACAAGAAAGCCTCCTGGCTTTTCCGACTCTATTCCCCCATCAATAACATCCAGACCTCTGCTGTGTTTTAGACAGTTATATGGACTAGTGGCATAAGATTCATAATTGCTCAAAATAGCAATTCTTTCCTTCATGTAAGAATCAAGTTATTTTTCCTTTTCTTTCTATATCCCCACCTTTTTTCCTTACACATATAATAGTGTTTTATAATCAATGATTTAACATCCCCATTTAATTAATTAAATCCCCATTTAATTAATTAAATCCCCATTTAATTAATTAGGCAAGTGGACCAATAATGGTATTATTGCAGAAGCTGAGGCAAGGGGAAAATTCACAATTATGAATGTGAAAATTCATCATCCTCAAACTCAGTAAAAGACTCATGATATCAACTGGACACTCCTGACTTTTAAAAATGTATTAGTCAATGAGAGAAAAGGGACATTATTCCCAACTACATGAAATGTTATTTATAAATTGAATGCCTGAAGAGGCTGATGAATTCCTTAGTCTTGGGGCACAAATCTGTACATCAGCTGTTGCCCCAGGTTGTTCTTATGATCAGGCGAGTAGAGGAAAGAGTACATCAGCTGATCTGCCCATTTTGCTGATTGGGGGAAAGCGTATATATGCAAGTCAACCACTAAAGTTACATTTTTTCTAAGTCACAGCATGCCCAAATTCAATAATTGTTCCCTCACAGTTAGCAGTGGGTTGAAGCCTGCAGGGCTGAAAAGTTAATTATAATGAAGATAATTTGGCTACACAGCCCTTTGCGGCAGGGTTATATTTCTGGGTTAATCTGCGTGTTTTTCAAATAATTCCTTCCCTCACTGTTTCTCAGTGGTGCACTGAAGACCTCTTGCCTCCCTCCCATCCTTTTTTCCCTCCAGCCAGCTAACCCTAAAGAGAAACAAAGGCTGAAAGAAGCCGTTGGCCTTGTCAAGGTGAGATAGTAAGGATGAAAGACAAACTAAATAAAATTGTTTAAAAATAAAACTGTAGGGGTCTCTACCCAGTGCCATGAAAGGGCCTGGTGGACTGGCAGAAGCCTGCTCTGGAGTACCGGGCCTCTCCCACGTGGCAGTAACTCAGCATATTAATGGCAAAGATGGCGCTGGCGAATTCCTCGGAGGGAGGTCCCGCAGATAGCCCCACCTAGCCTCAGGAGGGCTGTGATAGGCGGTTACCTCCTTCCGTGCTCACAGACGACAGGTGTATCTACCTATGATATGTTACAGGGGGGCGTGGTGTCACATCCTACTGATTGTGAATTTCCTGTATTGCCTCTACTATAAAAGAGAGATTTGGCTTTCTAATAAACGAGATCTTGCCAGACAAATCTCCCGGTCCGAGGTATGTGATTTTTGGGCCGTCGGCGTGTGCTTCCCTTTCACCATCGCATCAGACCCTCGGGCTGGCCCCGAGAGACTGATGCCCCAACATAAAACGTTTTAACTTATATTTCCAAATATATCAATTTTTTAAATGAGATAATATTTATAACTCTTACCTATGAAAAAGAAGAAAATTCATCTGCTTATATTTCCTTCCTCTTCTTTAATTTTCACTTTGCACTTTATAGGGGCAAGAGGAGTTTTCCAAACTATGATCATAAAATTATCTTTTGAAATTTAAGTTTTTTTACAACACCATAGCTTTTCTTTCAAAAAGTATACTTCTTGCCTTGTGATCACAACACTGAAGTTATTTCCATCCTAAGGTTTAAATAGAATTAAAGTGCACTACAAACCTGAACAGATAAAAGAAAGATCAGATTGGCATAAAAGGAAGAGAGAAGACAAAAACCAGCAGGGAGACAGGAGACAGGAGTGACAGACTGGTGTCTACAAAACATGACGGCAGAAAGCAACACAACTTCTGTCTTAGGTGTAGGAAGTATAGGCAAAGAAACAGCCCTGACCTGAAGTGTAGATTGTCCCACTGACCTGCTGCCAACTCAGGAGGAGAGAAGAGCTCACGTCAACACTGTGCATACATGAAGCTGTGAAGAAAGGCCATCGTCCCTTGATTTGCCTGGCCTGCATAAAACTGTGTGAACAGAAGTGTACAGTTGAAATATAAGTTCAAAACAAACTCTTAGCTTTTGATAAGATTTTTTTAGCCCTGTTTCAGTCAGCATTCTCATGGCTGTCATCTAAACACCTGGCACGCAACACTTAGAGGAAGAAAGGTTTATTTGCTTCTAGCTCTGGAGATTTCAATCCATATATATAGTCCATTTGTGCTGGCCACCAGGCAGGAACCAGGGATACAGGTCCTCAGAGCATGATGGCCGGAAGCAGAGAGAACAAGGGTAGGGGACTAGGGACATATATAATCCCCAAGGCAACACCCCCAGGGACCCACCTCCAGCCAGCCTGTGTTCAGAGGCCACACCCCCAGGGACCCGCCTCTGAGCATGGCTGCCTCCAGAGCATGAGGTCTAAGGGACATTTCCTTTCAAGTCATAACAAGGCATTTTGATAATTAATATCTTCACAGTCACTGAGTTAAGTAGAGTTATCCCTCCTCTCTAAGGTCAGGTCCTAAAAGCACACATATAAGTAAGTGCCAAAGTTTTGAATTTTTAAATTTTCATGGAATACTATTTAGCATTGGAAAGGAAAAGAACATTGACACACTCCATAACTGAACAGATTATTGACACACTCAATAATTTAAATAAATCTCCAGAGACTTACACTGAGAGTTCATCAAATAGGAGAGTTGATAAGGCAGATCAGTGGGGGAAAGGATTGGGTTTTCAGTAAGGGGTGCTAAGCTGATCGATTAACTCCATGAAAATGCCTGGTGCCTTCATTCCAAGGTGATTCAATTCTCAGTCAATTCACAATGTAAATGTAAAAGGCATAACTATAAAAGCCTTTACAATCAGCACAGAAAGCTAATTTCATAGATTGGAATGGGGAAGGATTTTCAGCAAGAAACAAAAGGTGTAAATCATAGAGAAAAGAATTCATAAACTTGACCACGTTACAATGAGTGATGGTGAGAAAATAACCATCATAATGAGAATGAAATGCATGCAACAACCTGTGGAAAAATTGTGAAATGTAACGCCTGAAGTAGTGTTCCCTGTATATAACAACCGCAGATGAGCAACAACAACAAACTGTTGGGCAGAAAAATTGTCAAGAAATATGAACAGAAATTTCATAAAAGAGGAAGTAATACAGGTGTTCATTGGTTATCAGGGAAACAAAAATTAAGACAAGAGAGCTACTATTTCTCATCTGCAGAACTGTAAACATGTTAAGTTGACCAACAGAATGTGAAGCAGCGTGAGCCTTTGTCCACAACTACTATGGGTGTGTATCATAACAACCACTTTATAAATCAGTTTGTGCCTAAAACATTGCCCTACAGTCCAGCATTATATACTTTACAGAAAATCCTGCATGTGTATACTGGGAAACATGTGCCTACATTTCTATAGAAACCATGTTCATAACAGCAAACCCAAATGAGCAACAAAAATGAATTGAAAAATGGCCAGTAATTAAAGTCAAAGTATAATTATATAATGGAAAACTATACGAGATTGAAATTAAAGCACAGTTACATTCATAATTAAGAATGAATCTTTTTTGTTGTTTTTTGGTACTGAGGAATGAATTGAAGGGCATTCTACCTCCAAGCTATACATACCCCCAGCCCTAAGAATGAATCTTAAGTATCATGTTGAATAAGAAAAGTAAATGCCGAATTGGGGAAAGCTAACATAGGCAGTATGTCTGCTGTTTAGTCATAATGACTAAGTTAAACCTCTACATTTTATTATTTGTCCACGGCAAACTGATAGGAGAAATAGGCACCACCAGAACAAATCCTGAAATCCTGGCCTGGCCGTAGACACCATACTGCAAGCCAGCCATTTGGGGTGCCCACTGCTTCTTGCCACTTTTTAAATGGTCCTTGCCTTGGTAGTACAGAGCCCATCATTTCAGCAGATGGTTGGGGAAATAAAGATTTTCCCCCAGACCTTCAGGCAAAAGTTTGTTTTCCTTTCGTTGGTTTTTTTTTTTTTTTTTTTTTTGTGTGTGTGTGTGTGTGTGTGTTTTGTTTTCCTTCCTCTCCCTATTTTGGCTTTTACTTTTAAATCTTAAATGTTAATGTCAGAGGCCACAGGCATGACAGGCAATGAGCAGGCAAAGAACCAGTGGAAAAGTGTTCCTGTGTTAGCGAATAGGTTACTGAATGTATCGCTGTGATTCTGCAGAGAAGGCTGGAGAAGGTAACAAGGAGATGCTGTCTCAGATCAGCCTTAAAACAAACTTGATGTCTCTCTGGACTTTAAACTTTTTCCTGTGCAGCTTATTTTATTTCTGTTTAATCAAACAAGAGGATTTTTCCATGCCAAAAAAAAAGAAGAAAAAGAAGCAAATCATAGGGGGAAAGAAGTTCATTTGCATTATACTACATTTGAAAACACATACAACTTAAAGTTTTATTCATGGATATGAGTATACATAGAAATAGCACACTAATGCAAGGAAAGAAGGTTGTAGGTTAAAGAGGAGGGAAGGAGAATGATCAAGAAGGGGCTCATAAATGGGTTCTGGGGTGCAATAATATTCTCCTTCTTGGTTTTGCTGTTGGTAAAAGTGTAGACATTTCATAATTGTTCTTTAAACAGAAATAATACATTCTCACAAACTCCTTTGTAAGAATACTATATTCCTCTATATTTTTAAAAAGTTAATAATAGCTACTAAAAGAATAGAAAAACAACCTATAGATTTTAAATTAATAAAGGGGGGAAAGTGTTACAGAAATTTTGTCAGTCCAGTACAGGGAAAGATAAAATATAAAAAGACATAGCTTGAAAACAAAATAATCACTTCCTGAACCAGAAACTGAAAGAAAATTCAAAGTGGCCTGATGGCCTGCAGAGCTAAACCCGCAGGCCTGCTGAGCTCTGGGCCTGGGAACCAGGTCTGGGGTTTTCAATTAAGTGAGGTCAAGAGGCCAGAGAGAGATCATTCAAGACAAGGAAGCCGAGAGCCAGACTCACGACTTCATGCCAGGGATTGAGGTGGAGTTGCCCTGGTCATGAAAGGGCCCATGAAGGGGGGGAAGTATCCAACAAACTGTGACCAAACCAAGCATGTGGCTACAGCTCTTAAGATGCTATGAACAGAAGGAAATGGGAGGCCATAGACACAGCCTCATAAACAAGAATGGAAACCAGCTGCCTGCTGCACCAGACCTGAATCTGCAGTATGTATCTGTCAAAGAAGAAATTGATTACTTATCCCGATTATATGGGGTAAATCTAGTTTTGGACTGGGAGGCCATGTGTTTCTAGTGAGGCAACCCCAAACCTGAGACTGAGATAGGGAACACACACACACACACACACATACACACACACACACACACACACACACACACACACACACACACACAAAGAAAGGAGAGGCAGAGAGAACATTTTCACCCAAAATAAGCCTGCCAAGTAAGTTCCAAAATATATAAAATAACTAAAGACAGCCAACAAAATCAATAATCAGAATTTTTTGACACAAGTTTTAAAGTCAGGGGGGTTCAAATGTACAAGAAAAACATAATGATATCTACAGAAACAAACAAAAATGATGAAACACAGTCGCCTGAAACTGAAAAGGGTGATTTTGAAGTAGAACCCAACATTTTAGAAATGCAAAATAATGTCAATGATAGCTGTGGTGACCATATAAATTAGTAAAATGGAAGATGATACTGAGGAATTCCCACAATGCAGCACAGAAATAGTATTTTCAAATGAAAGAGTAATTAAGACACATACATCTCAGAAGAGACTGAGAAATTCTGATATATATACATTTATATGTATATATAATAGGTGTTACAAAAGAAAAGATTGGAGGTAATGACAGACATATTTTAAAGCATGCAATGTTTAACAGAGATAAATGGATGCATATGGAATAATAAAAAATCTATTTGTTTTTTCATTGTTGATTATAGAGGCTCTATTCTTTTCAGATATTAATCCTTTTTCAGATAAACAAAAGCTGAAGAAATTCATTGCCCCCTAAGCTGGGCGTAGTGGCATACCCTTGTAATCCTAGTACTTGGGAGGCTGAGACAGGAAGATCACAGGTTTGCGGCCAGCCTCTGCAACTTAGTGAGGCCCTCTGCAACTTAGTGAGATCTTGTTTCAAAAAAAAAAAAAATAAGCCAGCTGTGGTGGCACATGCCTGTAATCCCAGTACTTGGGAAGCTGAGACAGCAGGATTGCAGGTTCATGGCCAGCCTCAGCTACTTAGTGAGGGAAGCCCTCCACAACTTATTGAGAGCCTGTTTCAAAAGAAAGAATAAAAAATAGGACTGGGGATGTAGCCCAGAGATAGAATTTCTCTGGGTTCAATCCCCAGTACCTCAAAAAAGAAAGAAGGAAAGAAAGAAATTCATTGGCCCCTAGACCTACCCGACAAAAAGTGTTCAAGGTACTCCTTCATGTGAAGTGAAGGGTGCTAGGCAACAACATGAAAACTTATGAAAGTAAAACATTCTTCTGTAAAGGAAAATATATAGATAAATACAGAATGTCCTAGTATTGTAATCATTTTTAATACTGATTTAATTTAAAAGACAAAAGCACAAAATAATTTTAAATCTCTGTTAATGGATACACAATATAAAAAAGATATTTGTGACATTACTAACATAAAATCAAAAGGGGACAGAGATGTAAAGAAGTAAGAGTTTTTATGTACAATTGAGGATAAGTTGCTAGCAGTTAAAAATAGTTATAACTTTAAAATGTTTTATGTAATTCCATGATAACCACAAATAAAATTTCTACAGAAGATACACAAGAAGAAACGACAGAGTAATCAAAGTATGTCACTACAAAAAAATCAACAGCCGGGAGTGGTGACACACACTTGTAATCCTAGTACTTGGGAGGCTGAGATCGGAGGATCCGGGTTCGCAGCCACCCTTAGCTACTTAGGCCCTCCGAAACTTAGCAAGACCCTGTTTCGAAATAAAGAATAAAAAATAGGGCTGGGGGTGTAGCTCAGAGATAGAATGCCCCTGGGTTCAATCCCCAGTTCCCCCCCCAAAAATCAACAAAACACAAAGAAGGCAGCAAGAGAGGAACTGAAGTTCAAAAGAGCTACAAAATATACAGAAAACTATTTAAAAATGGCAAGAATAAGACTTCCATTATCAGTAATTATTTTAAATTTAAATTAATTACCATGCCATCTATATGCTGTCTACAAGATACTCACTCTAGATTCAAGGATGCATACCAATTGAAAGTGAAAGGATAAAAAGTGATATTCCATGCAAATTCTAACCAAAGGAAAGCACAGGTTGCCATACTTACACTAGACAAAATAGATTTTAAGTCAAGAATCGTCCAAGTGACAAAGAACATTTTATGATGACAAAGGTGTCAATTCGCTAGAATGCTATCACGATCATAAATATACACTTAAGATCAGAGTTCCCAGACATTTGAACCAAATGTTGACATAATTGAAGGGAGAAATAACACTAGAATAGTTGGAGAATTCAATATTCTATTTGTAATAGTGTTGAGAACAACAGACCAAAGGACTTAAGTAACACTGTAGATCAACTGGATCTAGCAGACATATACAGAACTCTCTACCCAGCTTTGGCAGCAGCAGAATGCTAACTCTTCTCAAGTGGAACGTTCTGGAACGTTCTCCAGGATGGGCCATATGTTAGGCCACAAAACAATTCTTAAATTTAAAAAGATTGAATCATATTGAGTATCAGTTACAACCACAGTGGAATGAAATTAGAAAACAATGGCAGAAGGAAAACTGGAAACATAACAAATATGTAGAAATTAAAAAACACATTCAAACAGTCAAGGTCAGAGAAGAAATCACAAGGGAATCTAGAAAATATCTTGGGAAGAATAAAAATGAAAACACAACATACTAAAGCTTACCAGATGCAGAGGAAGCAGTACTAAGGGAGTCTATAGTGGTAACTGTGTTTATCCAAAGGAAGCAAAAACCTCAAATCAACAATATGACTTCACACCTCAAGGAACTAGAAAAAAGAATAAACTAAATACAAGTTAGCAGAGGAAATATTAAAGAGGAAATAAATTAGACAGGTAAGAGAAAACCAATATAAAAAACAAAATTGATTAGATTTTTTTTAATATTGGGCAAAACTGAGAAGCCCATAGAAAGACTAAGAAAAAAGAAATAGAACATTCAAATAAATAAAAACAGATGAAAGAGAAGATATTATAACTGATGCAACAGAAATAAAAAGGATTATAAAAGACTACAGTAAAAAATATACAACCAATTGAATAGCCTGAAATAAATGAATAAATTCCTAGAAATATACAACTGACAAAGACTGAATGTGAAAAAATGAAAACAGATCTATAACCAATACAGAGACTGAATTGGTACAAAAAAAATTAGGACCCTATGGTTTCACTGTAGAATTTCATGATATATTTAAGGGCAAATTAATATCAATATTCCTAAAACTCTTCCAAAATATTGAAAAGGAAGGACCACTACCAAACTCAGTTCAGGAAGCTAATATTCCCGATACTAAAGCCAAATATACTGTATATAAAAACTAAGTAAAATTAGATTAATGACCTAAATATGAGACCTAAAACTAAAATTCAGAAGAAATCATAAGCAAAATGCTCCATGATACTGGGTTTTCCAATGATTTCTTGGCTATGATACCAAAAGGATAAGAAACAAAAACTAAAATAGACAAATGGGACTAAATCAAGCTTAAAATTTTCTTATCAACGGAAACAATCAACAGAGTGAACAGACAACCTACAGAGTGAGAGAAAATGTTTACACATTGTCTATCTGATAAGGACCCAATATCAAAATATATAAAGAACTCTTACAACTCAACAACAAAAATTCGACCTGATTAAAAATGGGCAAAGGACTTGAATAGACATTTCTCCAAAGAAAGTATGCAAATAGCCAACAAATATATGAACAGATTTTTAACATAATTAATCATTAGAGAAATGCAAATCAAAACCACAATGAAATAACACATACACACACACACACACACACACACACACACACACACACAACAACAACAACAAACAAACAAATGAAAACAGAAGACAGAAAGTAAGAATTGCAGCAGTACTCCCAGTACTTGGGAGGCTGAGACAGGAGGATTGCAGGTTCAAGGACAGTCTCAACAAGTAGTGAGACTCTCATCAACCTAGCGAAACACTATTTCAAAATTAAAATAAAAAATAGGGCTGGGGGTGTAGATCGGATGTAGAATGCCCCTGGGTTCAATCCCCAGTGCCCCCCCCACACACACACACAAAGTAAGAATTGCTAAGATCTGGAGAACTAGAACCGCTGTACATTGTTAGTGTGAATATAAGATTGTGTAAGGTTATGCAGCTGCTATGAAAGAGAATGGAGTTTTTTTAAAAATTAAAAATAGAATTACCACACAATTGAGCCCACAAAAGCATTAAAAGCAGGATATTCAAGAGAGATTTCTACATCCATGTTTGTTGACTGCAGCATTATTCACAATAACCAGAGATAAAATTAACCCCAATGTCCACCAAAGGATGAAAGGATGAAGAAAATGTGGTATAAAAATACAGAGAAATGTTATTCAGCCTTAGAAAAGAAAGAGATCCTGTTTCATGGTACAACATATATGAAACTTGAAGACATTGTGCATAATGAAATAAGCCAATCACAAACAGAACAATACTACATTCCTCCATGTATATGAGGTATTTAAAGTGGTTCACGTATAGAAACAGAAAGGAGAATGCTGACTGCTAGAGGAGGGGAAATGGGGAGTTGTTGTTCAGTAGGTATAGAGTTTGAATTTGCAAGATGAAAAAGATTTGGAGATCAGTTGTACGACAATGCAAATATAGTTAACACTACTTAACTACACATACTTAACAATGGTAAAGGTGGAAACTTTTATATATTTTGTGTAACATTAAAACAACACACACTGGCCCAGAGAACAGGAAATTACATTCCAGTTAATACTTCTCTTAGCTGCCTTCCATTTCATCTTTCTTTCGTCTTTCTGCTCTACCCCTCCAGCTCCAAGTCAAGTGAGTCAGAAATCACTGCCAGAGAGTGGGAAAGTGGACTAGTTTGAAAGAGGGAAGAAACAAACAATACCCTTTCATCTGGCAGTAGATTCTCTGCTTGCAATGGCCCCTGAAATGAAAAGAGGAAAGGCTTTCATAAGACTACTCATCCTAATTTTGATTACAGGAATGCAACTTATAACTTAGAGTTAACTAGCAATGAGCATAAGAATCAATAGACATCCCCAGTTTTCATCCATTAGAAAAGAAAGATATTTCCTACTGAGCATGTTTAAAGAGATAATTGGAAATAAAAACAAAGTTGTTTTCAAGTGTGTTTTACCTGTCCAGTGTACTGCTTTCAAATGGTAATGTATATATTGCATATACTAAAAAGTTTAAAAGGCTGTATACTAAATGGTTCTCAGTAGTCATCTTTGGGGAGAGATTAGAAAAAGGAGCATTTGAAAGGAGATTTTTATATTCATTCATTATACATCTATATTATTTGAATTATTTACAAGTAGCATGTATTCATATGTTATTTTATGTAAGTGATATGGTATTTTTAAAGTCAAAAGCTGAAATTAAGACTTGGAATGTAGCTCAGTGACAGAGTGCTTGCAAGCATACTGAAGACCCTGGGTTCACTCCCCAATACCAGAAAAAAAGTTGAAATCACATATTATGCAAGTTTATTTCATATAGGTAATGGGAGTGCCTAAGTACTGTCCATGTTGCTATAACAAGTTATAGTGAACCTCTTGGTAAAGACAAACTTTCTTTGAAATTGTTGGAACCTAGCATTGGTAATAGCACCAGGAATGAAAACTGTGTTTTCTAGATTTTCCTTTCTTCTATAGCAGCAGCAGCAGAAGAAGAAGAAGAAGAAGAAGAAGAAGAAGAAGAAGAAGAAGAAGAAGAAAGGAAGGAAAGGGAAGGAGGGAGGGAGGGAGGAAAGAAGACAGGGGAGGAAGATAGGTACAATCTCCTTCTCTCTAAACTTTTAAATAGAGTAATTATTTAAACAAGCACAGATATCTCAATAACAATATTATTTCCTCTTGTGATGAATGAGTTCACCAAAAGCAAATGCTGAGTATCAAAGTATTGTCTGCTTACATTATTTTAAAGTGACTTTATGGGTAACATAATTTTATGGAGAAACCTTTGCACCAACCCAGTGCCGTCAGAAGTCAAGAATTACTAACAATGGTTTTACTTGAATTCTTTTCTTTTACTATAGCAAGAACACCAGATTACAGAAGCCTACAAAAAGACTAAGAAAACCCCCAATAACTGAAAAAGCATTGTGGATAACTTTCTTTGAAAATAAGTCATGATAATGGTAAACATTGCTTTCCTGGATATTCTGCCATTATTTCGGCCCTTCCTCAATCCTTGCTACTAGAGTCTTTAGGGGCTTCTTCCTGCCAACATAAACATTGTGTGAAAACTTTACAAACATAGCTGGGAAGAATAGACCAATGACCTCTGTATGACTTCTTTGTAGCTTTGCAAGACGAAGGCCTAATTTGACGTGTGGAATCAGTGGTTTGACCAGCCTTGGCTAACAGTGGGTCCACATGTCAGGGAGATGGAGTGTCTCCCTCCCTGGGTCACCAGCTCAGTCTTATGTGTGGTGAGTCACCATGGCAGAAGGGTGCCTTCTTCCTGGCTGTCTTGACTCACTCGGTGGAGCAGGAGAGGATTCTCATCGGAGTTGTGGTCCTGAGTTACGTGAGAGACCGCAGTGAGCTAAACGACTTCACTGAAATGCAACCAAATCCCTCAAGTAAGGAGAGAACAGGATGGAAATGACCAGATTCAATGATGATTTGGGTTGGCAAAGTTCTGTGGAGTTCTAACATTAACTCCGGGCTCATAAATCATATTTTACTTTCTGTTTTCTCCTTTTGAAAATGTGCTGTAGTCGAAGCTGCCTTTTCAATAAGTTCTAGAAGAATTTACATTCCATTCACTATCAAGGATGGATTAGCATTAAAAGTCTACCTGGATCAGACCCAAACATCTCAATTTGTTTCAGAACCCATGTCTCTAAACAATACTGATACTCTGCCACTCAACGGCCATGTACTATTGGGTTCTTCTCTGGGATTGGTGTGTTTTTCTTTTTAAAATTAAAACTAGCCATCCCATATTTTAGACTATTTACACAAAAACATTATTTTATGGGAACTAAAGTGTGATGTGCACTGGTGATCTACTTACTATGTTGCTAAAAGAGTTATTCTTCTAGACAAACTCCTAAAACTCTTTTATTTGCAAATTAATAAATGACAAAAGGAATGCATGAAAAATGTTGGAATTACATGTGTTCCTCACTCCTTGCATCATAGGACCAACTTCAGGCCCTCTCTGAATGCAAAATGATTTCACTGCTTAGAATATTCAGAGAGCTATAGTTTCATGTCCAATCAAGGTTGCCATCAAGGACACTCACACGCTGTTCCCCCCATTTCTTGTCCTATAATGTTTTGTTGTTTTAATTGAGTTGTCTTTTGAGTTGTAGAAGTTCTCCATACATTATGGGATACTAAACGTCTGTCACATACATATAATTTGCATTCTATAGTCTGTTTCTTTTTACTTTCTTGATAACATTCTTTGATGCATGAAAGTTTTTAATTTTCATGAATCCAATTTATCTATTTTTGTTGTTGTGATTTTGTTGTAATATCTGAGATTTAATTGCCAATGGCAAGAAAAGAAGATTTACTCCTATGTTTTCATCTAAGAGTTATATGGCTTTAGCTCATATTTATGAGATTTGCCTTTTTTTAGTTAATTTTTGTATACAGAGTGAGATAAGGGTCCAATTTCATTCTTTGCATGCGTGTGTCTAGTTGTCCCAACACTATTTGTTAAAGAGACTCTTTTTCTCCACTTGATGCCCTTCCTAAAACACAATTAGGCAGTTTACTTTTAGACTCTCAATTCTATTCCATTGATCTATGTCTCTATATGCCACTACTATACTTTTTGATTACTGTAGCTTTATAATCAGAATGGGTGAATTATTCATCTTTCTTCTTTTTCAAGAGTATTTTGGCTATTGGAGGGCCCTTGCAATTCTAACTGAATTTGAGGATCAGCTTTTCCTCTTTTGTAAAAAGGCTATTGAAATTTTGATAAGAGAGTACAGTGAATCCATAGATGGTGTTAGAAGTTCTGACAAATTGAAGAGTTTATTTGAGCAAGAATGGTTCATGAATTGGGCAGCATTCAGACCAGAAGACGTGCAGAGCTGTGCTCTGTAATGTGGGTAGTATATATTGACAGAACACAGAAAGAATGTGTAGAAATAGCTTGATTGGTTAGAGAGAGTTGTTTGCCATATTTGGACTTGGTCTAACTAGGTGGCTGTTTATGATTGGCTAAAGCTCAGTTGTTCATAATTGGTTGAGTCCTGGCTATCTGTTACAAAAATTAGACTCCAAATGCAGTTTGTTACATAGGAACTCAAAGTATGGAGTCAGCCTATTTAATCTAACAATGACTTTGGGAATTGTTGACATTTTAAATATAGTAAGTCTCTAGTCTGTGAACATGGGATGCCATTCTATTTATTTAGAACTTCTTAAATTCCTTTCAGTATTGATTTGTGTTTTTCTGTATACAAGACTTTCCCCCTCATTGGTTAAGTTTATTTACAGGTTTTTTGTTTTGTTTGGGGATGTTTTTATAAATGATAATATTTTCTTAGTTTCCTTTTCAAATTGTTCATTACTGGTATATAGAAACACAACCAAGTTTCATGTGTGTTGATCTTATACCTACAACTCTATTAAATTCAGTTATCAGTTCTAGGCTTTTTTATTTTTATTCCTTGGGGTCTTCTACATATAGGATCATGCCATTTGTGAATAGTGATAGTTTTATGTTTTTTCTTTCTAATTTGTATGCATTTTATTTGTTCTTTCCTACCTGTTCTGACTAGAAATCCAATACAATGTTGAAGATCAGTGATAAAAGGGGACATCCTTGTCTTGGTCCTGATCTTAAGGGGAAAGCTTTCTGTACTTCACTATTGAAGTGTGATTTTACTTGTAGGTTTAAGAATTTTCCTTCTATTTCTAATTTTATAACTATTTTTTATCAAGAAATTGTATTGGATTTTGTCAAATACTCTTCTATGTCAATTAGACAATCATGTGGTTTGTTCCATTCTATTATTATGATGTACGTCAACTGATTTGTTGTTGTGGTGGTTGTTGGGCCACCCTTGCATTCCTGGGATAAATTCCACTTGTCACAGTGCATGATCCTTTAATATGCTCTTGGATTCAAATTGATGGTGTTTTGTTGAAGAATTTGAATCTATATTCATAAGGGACATTGCTCTACAGTATTCCTATGATGTCATTGTTTGCTTTTGGTATTGGGGTAATACAAATTTCATAGAATCAGTAAGCCTTCCGCTTCAATTTTTTGGGGAGAGTTACAGAAGGATTGGTGCTAATTTTAAATCTCTCATAGAATTCACCAGTGAAGCTATATGGGCCCTGATTTTCTCTTTTTAGTTTTAAAACATTTTAAAACTATTTTACTCCCTTTGCTTATTATAGCTATGTTTATATTTCCTATTTTTAGTGAGTGAGTTTTAATAATTTAAATGTTTCTAGGGTTGTTTTACTTTTAATTTAGGTTATGTTCAGCATATATTTGTTCATAATATGATTTTATAATACTTTTTGTTTCTGTAAAGTTGCTGTAATATGACCCTTTCATTTCTGAATGTATTTAAGTCTTTTTCTTCTCTCTGCCAAATTTGGGCAGTTTTGAGGCATTTTTCTCTTCTGTTTTTTCTCTTTTCATTTCTCTTTTTCGCTTTCTGTTCTTCTTTCCCTCCATTTTATCTTTGTGGGATTTCTGCAATGTATATTTTGTTGCTGTTGATATTCCATAGGTCCTTTAGTTTTTGTTCTTTTTTCTTTATTGCTACTCCTTTCTGCTCATAAGATTGGATAATTTTAATTTTCTTATTTTTGAGTTCATGGATTCTTCCTTTGACATGGTAAAATCTTCTGTTGAAACTCTCTATTGAATTTCTCACTTCAGTTATTGTACTTTTAAGCTCAAGGTTTTCTATTTGGTTTCTTTTTGATAATATATATATCCATTGATAGTCTCCATTTCTTCATACATTATTTTCCTAGTTTATTTCAGTTTTTATCCATGGTATCCATTAGGTCTTTGATAAAACTTAAGACAGTTGATTTAAGTTTTTAAATAGTAAGATCAATGTCTGGGCTTCCTCAGGGATATTTTCTGTTAATTTCTTTTTTTTTTCCTATGAATGTGGGCTATGTTTCACTATTTATTTGCTTTTATATCTTTTTATTGACTTTTAAAAATAAAATTATTTTATATCCTGAGGGTTTGTGTTTTTTGCTTTTTGAGGACTATAGTTATCTATTTGTTTAGTGACATGTGGGAGGGAGTTTAGGGATTGGACCCAGGGATCTTCTACCTCTGAGCTATACCCCCAGTCCTTTTTATTTATTTATTATTTTGAAACAGGGTCTCACTAGGTTGCTGAAGGGTCCTGCTCAGTTTCTGAGGCTGGTCTGGAACTTATGATCCTCCTGTTTCAGTCTCCCAAGTACTGGGATTACAGGCATATGCCACCACGCCCATATGTTTAGTGACTTTACTAAAATTTGCTGTCTGTGGTCTCTGAATTCTCTTTGTAGTCAGGCATTGACCTGACAAAGATTCTCAGTCCCTGAAGCCACCCTCCAAAAAAGAAAGAAAGGAAGGAAGAAAGAAAAAATAGTTTTCCTAAACTTTGCAGCTTGACTCTGATCAGGAGTACTCCTTCAATACTAAGCCATGCCATTTACCATGTGTAGCTTCTGAAGTTTCTGCTACACTAGCTTATATTCAGCTAATGTTTGTAGAGATTTCCTTGCAAACCAAGAGCAATAAATAAATAAACAAAAGAAACAAACAAAAAACCCAGAAAACAAACACACTCTCATAGAATTTGTGAATTGGTTCCATGTTTTGGCACTCTTTCTATTCTAAGCCTTGTAATTTATAACTCTGCCTTAGCCTTCACTTCCTGGTTTCATTGAGCCTCTAGGTCAGCCAGTGATGAAAGTTTAGGGTTTTCTCAGGTCTTTTCTGAACACACATCCTGCCCTGAATATTGCTGTGGCTTTTGAAACCCTCCGCAATCTATAGGATATACATGTACTTTTGAATGCCCCAGTTCCCAAATAAATTCCTTAGCATTTCCTCCTATGCTCTACTATGCACCTTAACCATAATCCTTTACACTCAGGGTTATGGATTATTCATCAGTCTTACAATGCTTTTGAGAAACAACTACTACTTTTCTGATATGAATAAGGCAAAACATTGACAAACATCTTTTATCAGTCCTCTGATTGTCCTGAGATAGGTTAGAATGGACAAGTATAATTCTTTGTAAGATCTTCTCTGTTCTTTCCAACTCAGGGACCAGGGTCCCATATGGGAACACAGGTTGCTATCTTCAATAATGATACTGAGCCTGGTGAAGGGTTGGTCTAGGGAAAGTAAAAATGCCCCGAAACTCTCCTACCATTTTAAAATTGAATTTTTCTTGATTCATCATTTGTTTGGTTGCTATAAACTTTTGACTCTTTTTCCATTTTTCTGACATGTCAATTCTGACATTTCTGTTAACTTTTCAATGTGTCTTTGGAGAAACAAGCTTCCTATAGATGCCTGGTAAAAATGGCCACTTATGTGGTATTTTTGCCAACATTACTTCAAACATTTTTCTTGTTTTGCATAGCACTATTCTAGGGTACATGATACCAAAATAATACTATTTATATCCATCAATGTGCTAAATCCATTGTGGGCTATACTTGATTATTTGATATCAGATCAACTTTATACCATAAATAGCCATAATGCAGGATTAAACTTGAAAACAGCTGTATCTGACAGAGGGAGTATCCAAAGCAGTCAGGAGCAATAGTTTAGGAATCTTACCTTAGGTAGCCTAGTAGAGATTTTCATCACTGGCAGACTTGCTCTAAAACTTAGTAATAGGGAACGAAATAACTGCAGATGTAGTCCTACAAGTGTAAGGAGTAATGGAAAGTAAGGAAAGCATAAATATATGGATGAATATAAGTAAACATTGTCTACGTGTAGTAAAATAATATTTTCTGAGCCGGGCGTGGTGGCGCACGCTTGTAATCCCAGTACTTTGGGAGGCGGAGACCGGAGGATCCGGGTTCGCGGCCAGCCTCAGCTCGCTCGCTCGCGCGCTCTCTCTCTCTCTCTACTTAGTGAATCCCTCCGCAACTTCGTGAGACCCGGTTTCAAAATAAAGTATAAAAAATAGGGCTGGGGGCGTAGCACAGAGGTAGAACGCCCCTGCATTCAATCCCCGTTACCAAAAAAAAAAAAATAATAATAATAATAATAATAATATTTTCTGGGTGTAATAAAGCAATTTAAATACATGACAACAATTTTGCAACACTCAAGAGTTGAATACATGAGATTCAAATGTTTCAAAGTCCTTGCATTGTTCAGGAACTAGAAAAGGTATTAATTCATAGTAGATGCTAATAAGTTAAAGATTCATTTTGTAATGAAAAGATCGAACACAGAGCGAAAAAAAGTATGTATCTGACAAAGGACTTATCAAAAATAATAGGAAAGCCCTCAAAAATCAATAATGAAAAGAAAAATATTCTAATTAAAGAATGAATAGAAGAATTGAATAGGCCTTTCACAAAAGAAGATATTCAAATGGCATATACACATATAAACTCTATAAACTCATTTTGTCATCCAAGAAATGCAAATTAAGTCCACAATGTGATACTCATACATACTCAACAGAATGTATATAAAGTTTCAAAGAAAAGAAGAACACAAAATGTAACTGAAAACATCAAATGTTGGCAAAGATGTGGCTCAACTGAATTTTCATTCATTGCTACTGGATGTGTAAATTGGTGAAATCAGAAAAACTATTTGGCAGCGTCCATTAATGTTGAATACATATATTTATGCCCTGGCACAGTAATACGGCTCCTAGGAACATAATAAAATTAAATGTGTAACTATGAGCATCAAAGGACAGGTATAAGAATATCTGCGGCAGCATCAGTTGTAGTTATCCCTAACTTTAACCAGATTTACATATAGACATGGAAAAGTCTCAATAGTGGTAAAAGAAAAAAAAAGAGTAACTTCTACACAGGAGCTAGGAGCCATCCTCTAAGGACTGGGTTTGTAATTGGTACCAGAAAAGGACATTAGCTAATTTGTATTGCTAAACAAAATTTGCATGGATATTATCTTATTCGTGTAATTTTAAATCTATAATAACACTTAGAATAAGTTTGGAAGACAATCCAAATAATCAGCAACAGTGGATGCTTCCAAGTGACAGAGAGCCTGAGGAACTGGATGTGAAGAATTTCTGCCCTATACTATACCCCTTTGTACCATTAAAAATTGGAACTATGTAGTAGCATCTATTAGGGGGAAAAACATTTTAAAAATTGAATGATGCCCAATCTCATGGGAAACAAACACACAAATATAATAAGATGTAAGTGCTACTAAAAGATGTTAGTTATGCAATAGGCGTGCAAAGAAAAGGTCTCCTAAATAGTTCTGGGCGAACGAGAATGTGGCGCGGAGTCTTGGCCTGGGGATGGAATTGCCCTACATTTTCATTACTAGAAAGCTCAATGCAGCTGCTCAGAGGCCCTGGTATACATTCCCGTTCCAAGAACTGGAACCTGAATTCCCACCAAGTGACTGGAGGAAAAACAGCACAGACAAAATTGCCAAACATGAAGCCGGCGCTAATAAAAAACGGTGTAGTACAAATTGCAGGAAACACCCACCAGCACAAAGCTTTGGACGCCCGAGTCGCAGATTCCCACCCATTCCTCCGAGCACTTCAGCCCGCCCTCTACCGCCTTCCCGCGCCGCTTACTGGTCCGCAGATGACTGACATATGGCCTTACCCAATAGAACGGCTCCTCTAGGACGCACTCGGCTCTCGCCGGGTCTTTGGTCCCTCGAGCGAGACGCGGCCTCCGTGCGTGGACGTCAGCGTGCTGACGTCACGGCCGGGCGGGTTCTGCAGGTCCGGGGCGGCTGGCCGCGGGCGGTGGGCTGCGCGTCGCCTGCAGGGCTGGGTGCCGGGACCCGCCCCGCCGCGCCCGCCCCTCCGCCTCCAGGTCCCGGCGGGCGCGACCCGGAGCCGCGGTCTCCGGCCAGGCTGGCGCGGCCGGCCCGGAACCGCCCGATGAGGTAGGCTGGGTTTGTCGTCAGTCACCCTATTTGACAGGTAGGAACACTGAGTCCGCGAGGCTGGGTGACTGGCTCGGGCTCACAGGAGCCCGGCGGACCGACGCCATAGCCCGGACGTCCCGTAAGGTTTCCTGAGCTCTGCGAGAGCCCCGGAGGAGAAGGAGGGCGAGGCGGGATGTGTTTATAATGGATGCAAAACTGAAGTTGCAGAATGTGAGCCCCGCTGCTCCCAGGGCTTGGGCGGGGATTCAGGATGGATTCTGGTAGTGAAGCTCACCTTCAGCCACCACCTTGCCCACCCTGGCCCTGGTGGCGTCCAGCTCCACGTCGGTGCCCATGGGCTCTCCAGGATGACCAAAAATGATGAGTAGGGGTGATGCGTGGGTTATCCAGACACAGTGGCTTATGGGCCTCGTATTCATCAAGAAAAGCCCTGTTCAAAACAAAACAAAACGAAAATCAATGCATGAGTCATCAATGTTCTGGCTGTGGCTTCAGTCCATTGCTTTGCCCACTCATCTTGCCAGTTTTAAAATCTTAGTAGCATATGCTTACTTTGGGTTTAGGGTTAGAAAGGTTTAGGGTTAGAAAGGAATTTCTTTTTTAGTTCAAACATGGATTGACATTGTGGATTTTTTTTTTACCATTCTTTTAATATGACAGTTGTTCACTATGTCATTTGTCTTCTGTTTCACAGATGAAATCACTGAATTCATCACTTGACTCATTAATAGTTTGGATAAGTTTAGTAAGGTAACAAAGTAACAGGTGTAATTTATAAATGCATTGGAGTTAGTCCAGTGTGTTATATCATATTTCTTTCTTTGGAAGGTTTCTGAAAGATAATTCCTGTCTGTATTACATCTACCCATCCACCTTTTTCTTGAAGCAGGATTTGATGAAACAACTTATGATATTATTGCTTATTTATGGATTCTTTTTTTTTTGCGCTACGGGGGATTGAACCCAGGGGCATTCTACCTCCGAACTGCACCCCCAGCCCTATTTTTTATTCTTTATTTTTGAAACAGGTTCTCACTAAATTGCGGAGGGCCTAAGTAGCTGAGGCTGGCAGGGAACCTACGATCCTCCTGTCTCAGCCTCCCAAGTACTGGGATTACAAAATAAGCGTGTGCCACCACGCCCGGCTTATTTATGGATTCTAATAATAAGGTAGTAGGTAATTCATGCTCATGAAATGAAACTGTGTATTGTACAATATGCAGACTAAGTGAACATATATAATTTTTTGTATTCTCTGTAAAATCTTACTGTCTCCAACGTGGACTTTTTAAGATTGCATTGTAGAAAATGGCATTAAAGAAATGAAATGAAAACTGCTTCTGAGGACTTCACTTATGTTCATGGAACTTGAATTTATTCATTGGGTAACTTATCTGATGAATGTCTGACTGGGCCACTCTTTGTTTTAGATGTTAGAGACTGAGAAAAGGACAGTTGAATGAGTCCTTTCCCTCAAAGACCTTTGTATTTTGTTGGAAATACAATGGACATACAAACCAAAAAATAGCTTTGGATAATACTAAGTGCAAGAAAAGATAGTATAGGGTCAAGAAGCTGGAATGTGAATGGGATATGTGAGGAAATTTACATATGACAATCAGAAAAGACTTCCTTGAAGAGGTGATGGTTTGGTGGGACCTGATTGTTTAGAATGAGTCCCCCATGGGCAAGTCTCTTGGAAATTTCTAGTAACAGTACAGAAAAGCTTAAGAAAGAAGGAGCTTGGTGTGTTCCAGGGAGGAAGGGAAGCCAGCATACCTGGAGCAGGGTAAACTTAGGAGAGACAGTGGTAGGAGGTGACACTGGGAGAGGTGGGCAGGAACTGCATCATCTGTATCTCCTGTGGGAATTGCAGGCAGGTTAGGGAAAGGTGATGTATATATTGCAAAATCTTCTTGTTTTTGTTTAGAGGTACTTGTAGACTCTAGCCATCTTTCTGCTTTATTTTGGCTATGAAGTCATTGAAGTAATTCATTATGTCCCCTACAGATCCTCTTAATGAAAAAAAATGTCTTCCTTCACTCCGCAGTGTATCCCATGCAGTTGTTTACCTTTTCATTGTTATTATGTGCAGGACTCAGAGCCTCTGCTTATCTTTAGCCCCTGCTTTTTTTCTCCATACTCCCAACCATGAATAATCTTCCCCAGTATTATCTTTACCTGCTTTCCATTTGGAAAATTGTTGTAATCTTTGCTCTACCCAAGCTAAGCTCTAGGAAACTGTGTGGTTAAGTACATTGTCTTTTTCCCTTAGAACTTGTATTAATGATCAGGGATGTTCTGTAAGCCTTCATTTAGTGCCTACAGCATGCCAGGTACATTGCACATGTTCTAATTTGTCCAACATATTGTAAAGGTAAATATTAAACCTTTTCAACAGTAAAGGAAACTTACACCTAAGGCCACTCACAAGTTACTGATGGAGTTCATTAGCCTTACTCTGAAGTCTACTTTCTTCTGCTTCCCTGAGTATATAAAAGCAACTACAAATCTTTATTATTTAACTTTTTTCATGATGTAGTATTTTAGAGGTCATGTGATTTAACTCTTTCATTTTGGAGGTACCCCCTTTAGAGACCCAGAGAATGTCAAGGATTTCCAATATATAATGCAGTGGCCAAACGGATGTCAGATTCTCACCCTGCTGGTTTTTAGCCTGGAGTCTTTGTCCCTGCTCTATTTACTTCTTGAATGTCTCAGAACAAGGAGTTTCTATATATAAATATAAGGACAGTATTTCAACATCTAGAATGTACTGCCCATAAGCTCATAAAAAGCAGTTTTAAAAACAAGAGATGGTACTTCTTCTTGGGCTAAAATAATCCTTTGCTTTCTATTCCTTCCCTTTTCTGAACAATGAATAGGTGTAAACACTCTGGATAAATCCTTGTTTTTTGTTAGAAAGAAGCCTATGGCTTAAAATTGACTTCTTAAAAAATTAAGTTGTAATTTCATAAATGTTTGAAAGTGAGTTTAAAATGTGTTATTTTCCCAGCTTTAACCCTGTGCTCAGAAGTGTGGGAATAGAGCCTAGAGTTTGCTGGCTCATACTTTCTGGTAGCAAGTGGAATTCTTCCTTTAATTGAGGAAGTCCTTGGGTCAGCTCGTTGATGTAACTTCTCTTATCATTATGTTTAAAAAAATTAAAAATCAGTTTGTAAATTATGTGATTGAGAAATGGTTCACTGTGATGCTAATATTTAAAATTAACCATTATTTCTAAGGTTTGCTTATTTTAGTAATTATGATTGAGATATAGTAGACAAGTAATAACAGACAAATAAATTAGTTTACTTTCTGGATGGCTTTTTAACTAGTCATCGTAATGGAGATTATCTTTTTCATTAGTTGAATTAAAATAATACTAGTGGAATTAGCATCTTCAGTGTTGAAAAAGACAGCATATGGGGAAAATACAGCATTTTCTCTTTAAGCCAAAATATCAAAACTAGATATTTTGACCGAGTATCTCTGTCATTTAAGAATGTTCATGCAGCTGATGTCTACATTCTAAATATCCAGGCCCTTGGGATTTGACCCCACATCTTAGTACTGGCCATCTGCTGTGAACCCAGTCCCCGAAACTGGGCTCTTAGACTTTAAGTGTTTTAGCTTCAGTGCCATTACTTTTGTTCTGCTTGGAATGCTGTTTGGATGGACAACTCCAGCCCGTCAAAGTTCAACCTGTCCCTCTAAGTCCACTCAAGTGCTGGACTTCCTCAATAAAACATCTCCTGTGTCTTTAGTGGAAGCTTTCTCTTTTCAGAGCACTTCTAGGAATCTTTCTCTGCAATGTTATTTACCAAACGTGGTATCTTTGGTAATACACTCCCATGGGTCTTCAACTCTGCATTGACTTAAGCCTGAAAGATTTAACAATCTGTGTTTCAGGTGCAGTTTTTTTTTTTTTTCAGATTGTAGAGCCCTCCAGTTTTATTTACACTTTTATTACCTCATCTTTCGGAGAAGCACTGTTAGGCTTTTCTTGGCTTTGATTCAGTAGAATCTCCTTGTTTCAGTTAAGAATCTGACTTCTACAGTTACCCAGGGGTCCCTTGAGAGGAACTCAAATCTTTGGGCTAACAGTGTTGATGGTACAATGCCACAGAGAAAATCAGTGTTTTTTGTGTTTTTGGTATTGGAAAATAGTAATAGCCACTTCCACTTTTCAGGGGTTTGTTTTTGGTTTTTGTACCGGGTATTTAAGGGGAATTCTACTTCCAAACTACACCCCTAGCCTTTTTTATTTTTTATTTTGAAATAGGGCATTGCTAGGTTGCCGAGGCTAGCCTTTAACCTGTGATCCTCCTATCTCAGCCTCCTAAAATACTGCGATTCCAGGCATGCTCCACCACACCCAACCTGTTTTTCAGTATTATAGATGAAAAAACAGGCCCATAGAGATAGGTCAGGGGCCATTTGCTACTTGAGGTGCAGGGCTAAGAAGCCTGCTCAGAACTGGTGGCTCATGACAGTAGGGCTTGTTACAGCCCATCCCTGGTTCTGATGTCCTGCCCCAGAACTGGCAGCCTCTTAATTGATGTATCAGCACAGCTCGGGTCTTTCTGTTTTGCTTGCTTCATTTGGAGATGACATGGATCTGGAAGATATTTGTAAATCAAAGTCAAAGCCTGAGTTCTCATCAAGGATCTCTGAATCTGAGCTATTTAATCCAGGAGGTTCTTCCTGGATAGGCACTTTGGTAGTGTTAGGATTAGCACTCTTCAGTTAAAACCCTTCTTTTCTATTTCCTCTCTAGTCAAAGTGTTCCAAAAAGACTAGTGAACATCCTCATTATATCAAGTCTGGAGTTTGGGAGGAATTTGGCTTAGTATTATCTAAGTTGCAGTAATTGCAGGTTTCAGTGCCCTGTATCTTCCCGAATAATATGCTTTTTATATATTGAGTGTTATTGTTCACCATGTTGTATTCTTATCTGCCTTTTGTTTCAGGAAAATATGTCTCATAAATTTTTTTTAATTAACCACTTGCTTATTGAACCAGGTCATTCCAAGTACCTTTTTCTGCTCATGTGGTATGTTAAGTTCATCAGAGGTAATATAGGGAGGTCTTGAAGTGGTAGAAGTTTCTCCGGCTGAGGTGAGGGCACCAGCTAGAACTTGCTTTTGGCATTATTGCCTCTGCCTCAGAGCTGTTCTAGAGGCTTTGTGCCAGGGTGTCTCATCCTCAGCACCATTGGCATTTGGGGTTGGAAAATTCCATGTTATAGCAGCTACCCTCTTCATACAGGAATGTTTAGGGCTATCCCTGGCCTCCACTTTCTAGATGCTAGTGGTGTCTCCTGTAGTCATGACAACTAAAAGTGTTCCTAGATGTTGCCAGATGCCCCGGGGGCTGGGAGTCGGGGGACACAATGCTCCCCTCTCCCCCTACCACTGGGAGCCACTGTTTTATATAAGCTAATTTATTTCCCACAACAACATTCTTAGTTAGGTTACAGCAAAATCCATTTTACAGAAGAAGAAACGTTAAACATAGAGAGGCTAAGTAACTTTTCCAACATTACACAACTAGTCAGGAGTGTTACTGGGATGTGAAACCAGAAAATGGCTTTGGTGAACCCTTGCCCAACAACAGCCTGCTCTGACCAACCACCAGCTGCAAGAGGCCCAAGACCCAGTAAGCCAGAAGGAAAAATAAATTCCCAACAGGAACCAGGCAGGTATGGATGTAAGTGAGGTGGCTGAGTGGCAAACTGGAATGGGGGAGTATTGCCAAAATTGCCTAATTTTCAAGAGAAGCTAGAAATCTGGATTTCATTTATGTGAAAAAAATCCCATCTTTTCATATTGACAATCTATTCCATATTTAACCAGCAGACATGTAGTGTCACCTATATATGGATAATATTTGGCCCCAGACTGTCATTTTGTAGTCTTTTTTTGTGTGTGTGTAGATTTCCCAGCACTTTGACAGCCCAGGGAAGTGTGCATTCATTTGATGGGGGAAATAAAGTAGATTCTGTATGGTGAGCAGCAGGTAGAAATGAGGATGGATTGGTGAGCTTCTAAATTAGAAGGGGTGGTCTTGTGCTATTTTAAGCCAATGAGTGGTCATTGAAGCTGGCTATTCAGCACACTGAAATTGTAATGATTTGCTGTTTAGTGCAGACTCGGTTTGAAAGTTAAGGACTTTTTATAACTTCACAATTTTTCTTTCATGACCTCCACTTGTCAAATGTTAAATATCTTACAGGACATTGAGATAACATGCATTCTGGCATTGTATACCTGTACCCTGGAGAAACAAACCATAGCTGTGCCTCACGTTGTTGACGGCCAGTAAGCATGGAGTCCATGTTTAACTTGCTTTGACGGACGAGGCTTTCTGCCAGCGTTTTAGCAGCAGGAAACTCTTGCTGGCCTTTTGTGTTTCCTCATCCTCAGGACCTTGGTCTCCTCAGTGGAGCCTGTGTCCCTTTGGTGTGAAAGGCATGTGCACACTCCCGTGCTGGCCTTTCACAGCCCTGTGTTATCTGTCCACACACTTCCATTCCAGCCTTCCAGTCACATCTCCTATGATTCCCTCTCCAGGGCCTCCTCCAGACTGTGGGGGTGACTCACTGTTCACAGACATACGTGAGCTTCTCCTCTGTTTTTAATGTGCTTTAGTCTACTTCTCCCTGTGTTTAGTCTTCTTTATGCTATAATTATCTTAGACTCTTTTCTAATTATTTATGTAACTCTTTTATACTTAATAAATATGTGTACTTGGATCAGGCAGGCAATTCCCACTCATATAGTGATTTATTTCTATTATTCATATATCAGTTTTTGTAAAGTGTTATTAGGGTCACTGCATAAATAGCATTCAAAATATATTAAAAAGAGGAATGAACAATTTAATTTCAGAGGGTTGGGTCTCATTAATTTCAACGTTAAGAATAGTAACGAGATTATTCTTGCCTTATTTACATATTTAATTATTTTTGTGGTACTGGGGATTGACCCATTCTATCTTTGAGCTACACCCCCAGCCCTATTTTGTTTTTTATTTTGAAACAGTCTCACGAAGTTACCGAGGCTGACCTCAAACCTGAGATCCTCCCGTCTCAGCCTTCCAAGTACTGGGATAACAAGTGTGCACCACCACACCCAGCAATTCTTGCTTTATTTAATATATGTGTTGAAACTTCAGACATATATATAAACTTGTCTGACTTTAGTTAGCAAGTAAACAGACTCTGTACTTTTAATCAATAATATCTGCAATTCAAGAATTTAACAAACAAATGCCTAACACATGCCAGGCATTCATTTCTCTAGGTGCTAAGGATATGTAAGCATTCTCTAGGAGCTTTTGGTAGAGTACTGAAACGGTGAACAAAATGTGAAATATATATTAATCAGAATGATGGATGCCTAGGTCCATTAGTCTGTTTCCTGTTCTATAACAATATACTTGAGGTTGGGTACTTTATAAAGAAAAGAGGTTTATTTGGTTCAGTTTGGGAGGCTTAAAATCCAAGGTTGGGTAGCCCCATCTGTTTGGCTTGTCCTCTTGGCTATATCACAAAATCGCAGAGGAGCAGGAAGGGAAACAGCTGTGTGCAGAAGGGATAGATGAAATGGTGAGATTCAGGGGGCCAGACTTGCTCATTAATAACAACTCACTATTGTGAGAATTAGCTGGGGTCCCACAAGAAGTACATTAATCTCTTCTGAGGGTAATACCCCCAGTTACCTAATTACCACCTACCAGTCCCCACCTCTTAAAGGTTCAGCCATCTCTTACATCACCACACTAGGGACCAAGCTTATAGCACATGAGTCTTTGTGGGGGACACACTCAACCCAAAAGTTGTAGAGGATATCCAAACTACAGCACTAGGGGATCAAAGAAAATTTCATTGAGGAAATGATACTTAAGCTTCCTTGAACAATTAATAGGCTTGTTACTGATATTAATGCCTTGGCGGTCAGAGGAGAAAGCATGCCAGGCAGGAGAAGAGTTACAGCAAAGGCGTGGATGGTGAAACCTTCTGTACCAAGGAACTAAAAATGATGAGCACAGCTGGAGCATGGGGTGAGAGAAGTGATGTTCTGAGTAGAAAAGTGAATGTTTTGGAGGTGAGACTGAATTGTTGGAATGTTATGTAGGAGAGATGATTGGGGAAACAGTGAAGGAGACTGGTGAGAGCGAATGAGGGGACTGAGTTTGTCAACAATTAGGAATGTTTGTAGGATGGAGCCAGCAGCAGAACCAAACTTAACACATTTTTCTTAAAAATTAAGGCTATAAACAAGACCTTACTGATTATTATTGGTTAATTTTCTTGCTTTAATTATTTCTAAAGTATTTATAGATAGTGTGTATATATCAATATTTATTTTTCAGTCATTTTAATTATTTGATTTTATAATTGCTTATCCCTTTTTAGAAATTATATGATACCACATTGTTTTAGTATGGTTCTAGTTACCAGCCTTTATTAAGAACCAGTAAGTTTAAAGAGATTTTATGACTTTTGTGATATTCTCTGCCTCTGCAACAGGTGCTCTGAGCCCGTTCTGTCAAACTGTACATCACAAAATACTTTGGGGGGTTTACGAGCCTATAGTTGTACTGTATCTTATAGATAGGGGTCTTTGATATAGTTTTTTTCTTTTTTGTTTTTGTAGTGCCAGGGATTGAACCCAGGTGCATCTACCTCTGAGTTACACCCCCAGTCCTATTTTATTCTTTTATTTGGAAAAAGGGTCTTGCTAAGCTGCTGAAAGCCTCACTAAGTTGCTCAGGCTGACCTCAAACTTGGGATCCTCCTGTCTCAGCCTCCTGAGTACTGGGATTATAAGTGTGTGCCACTATACCTGGCTTTTTGTTTTTTGTTTGTTTAATGTGATTCTGTTCTCTGACACACAAGTTAGGTTGATAAAGGTGATCCCGGAAGTCCTATCTGATGCTCACCTCTTGAGGGTCTAGTTTCCTGTGTTATTGCTTGAAAAATCTAATAAAAGAGCATTCTACCTCCGAGTTACACCCCCCACCCTATTTTTTTATTCTTTATTGTGAAACAGGGTCTTACTAAGTTGTGAAGGGCCTCCTCAAGCTAAGTAGCTGAGGCTGGCTGTGAACCTACAATTCTCCTGTCTCAGCCTCCCAAGTACTGGGATTACAAGCATACTCTACCATGCCTGGCGTAATGTTGTTTTTAAAATCTAGGCATCAATATGTTGAGTTGGCTTCCCCTATCTGTCTATGCGCTCAGCAAACCTTTGTCTATGGTAGAAATTAGGAATTTCTTTCGGGACCTGTGTGGCATCTTATCTGTATTTCACATTATAGTAAATAACATATGCACCCTGTGCCTGTAGATATTCCTGGGCATAGATGTAAATGGCTTGTCCTTTTATTGACCTGCGGTAGTTTGTGAAATAGGAAATTGGTCTCAAGTGACTCCAGGAGCAATTGATGTTATGTCTTCCCTAGTGTTGCTACTAGCATACCCCTTGCACCAGCTATAGGGCCACCATAGGGGCAGTGAGTAGCAGATGGCTCTATTGACTAGAAGAACATTTCCAGGAACCCTTATCTCCCACCTTCCCTAGAAGGGGTCTTGTGGTGTCAAATGGAAAGAAACCTTAACTTGCCTCTGAATAGTCTTGTTGGCTTTGCTGACTACTCACTCACCAGTCAGCTTCTTGGAATTCAGTTTCTGTTTTCTCTGTATTAGAAAAGATCTGGGGAGGCCTGTGAAAGTTATGTGATGAACATGGTCTTAATTCTAGTTTTGGAATGAAAGTCGGCTACTAAAAGAAGTGTATATCTTCCATGATTTCTAGGAGACCTGTGAACTGACCACCACATATACTATTGATTTTCACATCTAAGAAGTGGCATTATGTGGTACAGAGATGTCCTCATATCTGATGGAAAATATTTTAAGTTTCTTATTGAAGGGATCTTCACCTGTTTAGATAGTAATATGATTAAGACTGGCAACACATCTCTAAGAGGGAGCTTTAAGTATTAGTAGTAATATTTGTATGTGCGCAGAGGAGCAACAAGATTCCTCTGAATGCCTATCTGCCAATGGTTGACAGAAGTAATGAGTCACAATTGGCAAATATAGTGGTAACTCCACACTAGCCATTTTATAATAGGTTTATTGTGATTTTTAGGAAAGCTAAAAGTAGATGTTGTTCTGTGGGAACAAGAATAAGTTCTGGAAAATAATGGACAATCAGCAAACAAAAAACAACAGTGGTGTAATTGTCTTTCTTGTCTCCTGAAGGAAAAATGGGGTTGTGAATAGTTCTGTGACTTGGAAGATTAAGACAAAGTAGTTTCTAAGTGATCGTGCAGATAGTATTTGAGTGTAGGAGTTAGAGCTGAAATGAGAAAGGGAAACAACTGCAAAACCAGTATGAGCACCAGAGAGATCTGCTGGGACGAAATCGGAGGTCGGAGTGAGAGTAAAATGGAGGAGGTAGTAAGGGAGACTCTGTTGTTCCAGTTACTCTGGGTCATCTGACAGCAGCTTTTGAAAAAGGTGAGGCGCAAACCAAAGAACATTCTTGTTCCTCAGAGCCCACCTTGAGAGAGACTTCCATAGAAGCAGTGTTGAGGTGCAGCTATAACGTGTCGCCCACCTGACTTGCTGGTGCTGGGGAGAGAACTGGTTACCAGATTGTTGACCCCGCAGGGTAGATGAGTAAACAAGTCTTCATGTACCACCCAACATCACTGGGGCCACTCTGTAGCATGCTGCCATTTTGCCAACCTGTGGTTTGTGGAAGAACAAATACACACTGCGAGATGGCTTTCCTCTGTTGGCATGGTTATTGTCCAGAGTATGCAGTTGATTTTTTCCCCTCTTTACAGTCATTCTCTTGTATTATTTTTCTTCCCTCTTGACTAGGTATAAGTTCTGCTGAGAGCAGGGGAACGATTGGGTTACCTTTTGAGTCCTTTTTTAAATGTTTGTGTGGTGCATTTTGTTAGTGTTCAATGCTTGTGGCTTATTATAATGGGAACTCTTTGTAGATTTGATAGGGCCCATCCCATGATTGTCCTCGTTCCTACAAATGAATATACTTTATTAGTTTTTCCTTTTTTTTCCTCATATTTTATGGTATGGAGGGAGAACATTGTTATTATCTTTTGGTTTTAAATTTCATCTATATGCTTTTGACTCAGAAATATATCTATTTCTAGCCAAGACCTCTCTTCTCTTCTGGACTTCTGGTTCATATCCATCTGCTTACTTTATCTATACTTGGATACTAGTAAGTATCTAAAACTTCATTTGTCCAAACTGAATACCTAGTTCCTCTCAAAGCTGCCCCTCCTCTCTCCATCCCCATTTCAGTGAATAGCAATTCCATCCTTCCTCTTCCTTTTTAGTCCTCATTTTCTCTTATACCTCATGCCAAATCTATCACCAAGTGCTTTGGGCTGTTTTACAACAGCCAAATCTCACTACCTCTGCTCCCCTCATCCTAGTCCACGAAGACAGTATGTCGTCTCTCTCCTGAATTATTGCCATCGTCTGCTGACCAGTCTAACCCACTTCTGTGCCTTTCTCAGCAAAGCAGCCAAAGAGCCTATTGTAGATTGAGCTGTTCATGATTTTCTCGAACTGAAAACCTTCCACAGTCTTCTCATCTCATTCAGAGAAGTGATGATGATGTCACGCACGGCTCCACCTGCCCAGCCTCTTGTTAACCTCTCTGTCATCATCTCCCCATGCTCTTCCACTCCCATGTGACCCAGCCAGGGTGACCTGCTGGCTGCACCCCTGCATGGCCAGCTCTGCCCCGCGGCCTTTTGCCCTCACTCTGCCCTCTACCTGCAGTGTTCTTCCTCCCGATGCTTCCCTGGCGTTTCTTCCCCATCCTCAGATGCCATTGTGAGATCAAACTGACCACTCACTTTGAAGTTAGTGTTCCAAGCCCTCCTTTGTTTATCTTTGGTCTCTGATCTCTAAAAGGTAAACTCAGGTTGGGATTTTTTTTTAATTGTGTTAATTACCACATTCCCAGTGCTCAGAGAATGACCTGCCACATTTTTTGGTGCAAAACCTATTTGTGGAGTATAGGAAGTAGGCGCGATATGTTCTTGGCTCCCTTTGAATTATCAGACATTATCAAGTGTAATTCTTAAATCGTGGCAATACACATTCAGATTAAGAGATCTGTCTCATAAGTTATGAAAGCACCGATGTACATTAACCTAGCCATCTCTAAGTCTTAATATTTCTGTCTGCATTACATGTCAAGTAAATGTTCAGTAATATGTTTTATATTGCTGTAGGAAATCACTTAGAAATCAAAATCACTGTAGGAACGGGTTTGTGTTTGGGATATAAACTAGCGTCTGCCAGGGATGTGACTTAGCAGCACCAAAACATTCATTTTGTCTCCCTAATTTTCCTAAGTCATTGTTGTTAATTTCTAAGTCTGAGTCATAAAGCAGATTGTTGAAAGGTTAGATTCTATTAGGCATACACAGTTGCTTTCATCTGCTGATGTTAACAGAAATAATTGAATTAGATAAGACCACAGGAAATGCAGCGCTTTTACAGGCAGCCTTCAGTGTGTGGGACTGGGGAGGGGAGGGCAGCTGGCAAAGCAGCAGAGAGTGAGCATGCTTATCAGCGTGGAATGAAGCAGTAATGATATCCCAGATCAAGATATATAGCACTGGAAAATATGAGACCTAGAAAATAAACATTCAGAAGAAAAGCAGGGAAATAATACATATATGGATATTACCATAGAGGTACACTGTAAATTCTTAAAGAAAAAGGAAGGAATTGCAGTTGAAAGAAGGGCAGTTGAAATGTAAGTACCAGTGTAATAAGTTAGGGGCAAGAAACAACACCCAATATGCCTGTGTTATTTGGTAGGTGGTGCTTTGTAAAAAATGGTGCTTTGTCTTTCCCCAAAGGTCTGGGGAAAGTCTGAGTACTAATTTAGGGGATAAATAAAGGAGAAACGTAGCTTTTAAATGCCTAGAGTAAAGTGATTTGTGTGTGTGTGTGGTACTGGGGATGGAAACTCAGGGGCATTCTACCTCCGAGCTCTACTCCCAGCCCTATTTTTTATTCCTTATTTTAAAACAGGGTCTCACTAAGTTGCGGAGGGCCTCACTAAGTAGCTGAGGCTGGCCACGAACCTGGATCCTCCCATCTCAGCCTCCCAAGTACTGGGATTACAAGCGTGCGCCACCACGCCTGTTGTAAAAGTGATATTTTGTGCACATTTTCAGTAAAGACCTGAGCAAACCATAGAACCCAAGCCGTTGCATGATGTGACTCTGCTATTTCATGTAAGCCTGATAAGAATTAAAGAATACAGGTGACACTGGCTCAAAATTCAAACTGAATGATTAATGTCTACAGTCACAAGCATTTTAATTGATTGATTGGCTGGTTGATGGTACTGGGGATTGGACCCAGGGGCATTCTGCTCCCAAGCTATGCACCCAGCCCTATTTTTAATTTTTATTTTGAAACAAGGTCTCCCTAGGTTGATGAGAGTCTCACTACTTGGTGAGGCTGTCCTCACACCTGTGATCCTCCTGTCTCAACCTCCCAAGTATTGGGATTATAGGCCCGTGCCATCACGCCTGGCTCACAAGCACTTTAGAAGTCTTCAGCCAATCCCCATTTGTGTCTAGGCAGTTCCGTTGTTGTATTAAGGGAAGAATGACTTGGATGCCTAGAAATCTTATATTGGTTTTCCTTTTATCTATCAATTTACCTTAAACTGTCCTGTATATAAGAGTTTTTTGCAAAGGTATGTGTACAAAACCCACATGTCCTTATGTTTTTCTGAACTACTCAGAAGTAAGTCGCATATGTCATGACACTCAGCTCTCAGTACTTCAGCATGTACCTCCTAAGAATAGGGGCATTCTTCTGTAGAACCAGAATACAGAACTGTCATCCATTCCTCAATTGTCTTTTGTAGCCTTTTTCTTTATTCCAGCTTCAATCTAGGCTTGTGCATTGCATTTGGTATTTGTTTCTTTAGGCCTTTTGCAGTTTGAAGACTATTCATGCCACTGTCCTCCTTGTTTTGTTTTTGTTTTGTTTTGTTTTTCATCATGTTGACTTCTCTGAGTAGTCCAGAGTGAGCTGTCTTGTTGAATACCCTGTATATTATGTTTGTCTGATTATTTCCTTATGACTAAATGCATGTTAAACATTTCTAGCAGGGTTATATCATTATTGATGTTATGCATTTACTGTAACACAATAAAAACCGCATCATGTCAGCCTGTTCCAGTATTGGTGATGCTGTTTGATTACTTGGTTCAGGTGGTGTCTGGCAGCTCTCTCCAGTATAGAGGTATATTATCCCCAATGAAATTAGTAAATAATCTGAGAGGTAATACTTTGAGACTGAATAGCATATTCCCAGCAACTTTTAAATAATTGTTATCATCCTTCCTTGCCTGACTCAGTCACTACATAACAAGCTGCAAACTGTTGATTTTTCTAATTTTATTTCCTCTACATTTTTTATCTGACCTTTTACTGTATAGGAGAGTTCTTCCCACCCCTTTCTGTTTTTACAAGACAACATGCTCTTTTGGATTTTTTTTCCAACATGAATTCCAAAATTGCTGTCATTATTCATTTTTACATTGAAGTTGTCCCAAACCTGTCAATGGTATCTCCCTCAAGACAGCTTGCACAAATTTTTTAAATACTTAAGGATTTTCATGTCTTCTCTGAGAAATCTATACCTACAAAAAGGTTGTGAAAGTATTCTCTTAAAATCTTTATATTTTTAATTTTTATGTTTAGGTCTGTGGTCCATCATAAATGATTTTTTACATGATGTGAGTTAGGGTTTGAGGCTTACTTTTGATATGGTTGTTCTAGCACCCTTCTCTGAAAGCAAACTTTATTTTCTCAATTGGATTACTTTGACTTCTTTGTGAAAAATCAAGTTACCAAAAAGGCAAGCAGGTCCATTTCTGGGCTCCATTATGTCCCATTGCTGTATTTGTTGATCCTTAAGCTAGTACTACACTATTTTGATTACTGCAATTTTATAGAAAATCTTTTTTGTTTTTTTTTTTAATGGTACTGGGGATTTAACCAGGGGTGGTCTACCTCTGAGCTGTACCCCCAGCACTATTTTATTTTTTAAATTTTGAAACAGTGTCTCACTAAATTGCTGAGAGTCTCCCTAAGTTGTCAAGGCTTGCCTCAAACCTGTGATCCTCCTGTGTTTGCCTTCCAAGTACTCAGATTACAGGTGCATACCACATACCTGGTTTAGAAAGTCTTTAAGTAGTCTTCCGCCAGGCGTGGTGGCGCACACTTGTAATCCCAGTACTTTGGGAGGCGGAGACCGGAGGATCCGGGTTCTCGGCCAGCCTCAGCACGCGCTCTCTCTCTCTCTCTCTCTCTCTCTGTCTACTTAGTGAGGCCCTCCACAACTTCGTGAGACCCGGTTTCAAAATAAAGTATAAAAAATAGGGCTGGGGGTGTAGCGCGGTGGTAGAACGCCCCTGGGTTCAATCCCTGGTACCACACACACACAAAAAAAAATTAAGTAGTCTCCCATTTTTGTTCTTTTCAAAATTGGTTTGGATATTCTTACTTATTTGCATTTCTACATACATTTTAAAATTAACTTTTCATTAGCTTTTCAATTTCTGCCGAAAAGCTTGGTGAGATTATGATATGAATTGAGTTGAATCTGTTGATCAATTTGGGGAGAACTGGTATCTTTACAGTATGAATTCTTCTAATCTATGAACATAGTCTATTTCTCTATTTATTCTCATCTTCTTCAGTTTTAGCCATGTTTTGTAGTTTTCAGTGTTGACATTTTGTATTTTTTAAATTAAATTTCCTCCAGAGTGGTTTGGTTTTGATGCTATTTAAAATGCCTTCCCCTTATTACCCTCCCCTCCCTTTTCTTCCCCTATCTTTCAGTCTCTTCTGTGTCTGGTTTCTTCCCACTTCCACACCCCACAATGAAGGAAATAGTAAACAGGTGAATCACAAAATCCTAAGGGAGCCCTTGTTAAAACATGTTTTTAAATACCAGAGCAAAAGTGATCTTGATGCATCTTGTCACATATCGTGGAGGCCTTGGGTACACTGTCCTCTAATGTGGTAGAGGTATAGATACAAGAGTGGGAGGGAGCAAAAGCAAAACCCTCCCTGAGGAAACGTCTTTGAGTTAAGGTTTGTTACATGAGTCAGAGCCATAGAGAGAAGGAGAGTAGCATTCCAGGTAGGAGCTCCTGAGCATGTGGTTCCTTCTGGGAACTGCTTGTGATTTAATATCATGGTGAAGTGGTTCTGGAGAAGTAGGCAGAGGCCGACTGTCTGTTAGATTGACCAAAGTTAAGGGGTTGAGCTGTACTTGGTAATAAATGATCTCATAAAATTTGTTTCTCTAAAAATATACTAGTGTTGGCTCAGTGCTGCTTTTTTAAAAAATTGAACTAATACAGTATTTGGGAAATTTCCTATTGCAGTTCAAATTTCTGGCTTCTACTGATGAATAAAAAAAATGCCATATATTTCTGGACATATAGTCCCTGAAGATTGGGGGCCACTTCTCTCCTGTTTGCCTCGTATTCCTTGTCTCCTGAGGCAGACTGTCAGTTGCCGTCTCTCTTTCAGCTCACCTTGTTGTTTTTCTTGTATCAGTGATGTAGTTCTCTATGTCTCTGTTCAAAGTTCAAAATTGAGAAACTCAGAGAGCTACATGTTAAGAAAAGTGGGGAACAGATACCTATGTGGTAGGTACAAAGATTTGTCTCACCAGGTAAAAACCAGTCACACCACACATAATCCCCAAGCCTGAATGAATTATAAAGTTGTACTCGTGCATGGTTTTCACGTGCAGAGAAACGTTTTAATGAGTAAACAGAAATATCTGGCCTCCAAGTAGGTAGAGTTTTTGTATATAAGTTGAATTATGTGATGTTTTAGTTCATTCTGGTATGTTGGTCCTACCTGTGAAAACTGTGCCGAAGTTTAAATGACATAATGTGTCTTAAGTACTTGGCATTGTGTCTGACAAGTTAAGTTTCAGTGTAAAGAAGCTATTAACTTTGTTATAATGTAAACATATGTTATACAATTTTATAACAATATTTTGTTAATATATTATTTTAGTAATACGATTGCTTTCCTTTCTTTTTAATGATCTGTATTTGTATATAGGATTTATATTTTACTTTTATTTCAAATTTTGAAATACCTATAAAACTTTCTGACTCCAATCCCTTTGCCAGTAATTTTTTTTGTCAGCTTTCTCGGTTTTCTTTTGGGGGATGGTTCTTTTTTTTTTCAGGCCTCTACTTCCTAATGTCATTTATATATTTCCAGAGCATTGGCTTTATGCATTTCAAATGTAATTAAAATACTGTTTTATTAACACTTTGAAAATAACCTGTTTTATAGAGTGGCACTTGTGTTTTTTTTATTTTAATTTTTATTAATACCTCCTTCCCCAAGTTTGGCTAATATTTGCCCGTTTAAAGGACTAATTCTTGGGTTTACTTATATATTTTTAATTTGTTTATGGAAATGTTCATCTATCTACTAAAGTAGAGGTTTTAATATAATGAATCACATTCTACCCACTCCTTAGTTTGCAAGTTATTCTTTTCATTTTGGACTTATTAATTATACGCTTTCTGGGTTTTTTTTAATAGTTTATCTCATAGGATAATTGTAGTTTTTCTAACATTATTGTTTATGTGCCCTTCTTTTGATTTTATTCTTTATTTAAAAAATAATCAAAATATTTTAAGGGAGTGAATTTAATAAGCCCAACTTTATCAGCTTTCTACTGTTTTCACTGTCACTACTTTCTAATAGTTTGTTGTTTTAGTTTAAAATAATTTAATCCTCATAATTATTTTAGAAAATACTACTATGTTACAAATTCTTATTTTATATACTTTTTGTTTCCTGTTCAGTTCCTTATTGCAAGATTTATTGAATATAATGTTTTTTGGTCGTCTAGTTCTATGGTCAATTTTGTAATCATGATTTATCATCTCAATAGCTTATATTTTAGGCAGAGCTAAAAAGAATTATCTTTTTAAAAACTTATTATAGTATTCAAATGATCTATATCCAGGTATATATTTTAAAATATCCAATAGATTTTAAGAAGACTATCAAAACCTTCCATTGTATTATAATTTGCCATTAGCATTTCTCTTACTTTTTAAAGATGCATTTTGTATCTCTATTTTTTCCAGTAAGACAAGTATTAAAACTGAGTGGTGAATACTAAACCTGAATTCAAGTTTATTGTACTTCTAAATCTTTGGGAATCTAAATGTTAGCTACACTTGCTTAGTTGAAAAGATATATTTCAGAATTTTCAGAGCTCAAGTATGCATTTTGAGTTTTTGTTTGCTTATTTAAAACCTTCAGTTGAAGGAGATGCCTTCCCTGCCTTTGTCAGTTATCACATCCAAGTACTTCCAAGTCAGATCTGCAAGAGGTCAGTGTTGCATCACCATTGCACAATCAAGTTCAGTGATTGTTTCTTTCATTTGAATCTATTAGCTGGTCCACTGAATAATTCTAGTTAAGGAAAATTACTGATAATGTATAAAGCTTATAAAAGATATTGGCAGAATGTCAATGATGATACAAGCATTTTGTATAAAGAATATGTTCGTATTTTATGGTGGCTAACCATCACTAACATAGTGTCTTAATGATTCCTCTAAAGAAGTTTTGTGCCTGATGATGCCTTTGAGAGTCATCAGGACACATGTAGACATCTACCTCCCAAAAATCTGCCCAGCGGCATCACACTGGTGATTTTATTAGGGTTTGAGTCCAGCCCTCTCCTTGTTGACTGACAGCCCTGATTTGTCAGCAACTGTTTATAGAGCCCAGTTGAGTTTCTCTGCTCCATGGGTAGGCAGGTCTCAGTGTCTGCAGGGAACGCTTTAACTGCCATGTAGACTGGGTGTTTATTTCAATCTGACTAGCCTGTTGTTTCCCTGCATATAATACTGCTTTTTAGTAAGAAGTATAAAGTTACAAAAAGGTGGGAGGCATGCAAGAAATTATTAAATTAAGTTGCTCTCAGTCATATTAATCATAGGATAACCTGGCCAGTGGGCTAGAGATCCTTTATACCCAGCAAGCGTGGTGCCCCCACTTGAAGAGTGCCAGGATGGGCACAGCCACCCTTTGCTGGTGACCCTCCTTTTGTTTTCCTGACTGACCCATTCCTTTTCTGAGGGGCACGTTCCCTCTTCTCTTTAGACCTGACATTATCAGCCTGTTCTGATGGCCTGGCCCAGGAGCCATTTTCTCTCTTTAAGGACAGCATATCTCTCCTGATCACCTGTGTTAATTTGATAGCCTAACTCTCAGAAGGCAGTATGGTTTTAATTATTTCACTGTACATTTAATGATATGGGAAAATCCATAAGCAGCCTTATAGAGCTTCATACATACACCTTTTTTCCTTTGTAAAATTTCACTCATTTTCAGTTGGCACAGTAATAGAGACATGCTGACAGAATTTGACTACTGGACTTAGGAGTTGTTTTTTTTTTAATTTGAAGTAATGCCAAACAATTGGTTCAGTAGTTGTTTATTTTTTAATGCTTTGTAGAATTTTTCATATATTACTTTGAATTGATTGACACCCCGCCACTACCACCAAATTTCTCTGTACAGCGATTTCCTATTGCTTCAACTACTAATTTGGATGTGATGTGTAGGTATTTTAAAATTCAATCCAGTAGTCTAGATTTTAGAGGTTCGTTTTCTAGACATTGTATATAACTTGGGGCATGCATTCTTTTCGTTGCTGTGACAGATACCTGAGAAAACAACATAGAGGAGGAAAGATTTATTTCAGCTTCGGCTTCAGTTTCAGAGGTTTTAGTCTGTGGTCAGCCAGCTGTTGCTCTGAGCCTGAGATGAGGCAGAACCTCATGGCGGAAGAGCATGGCTCAGGAAAGCTGCCCAGCGCATGGCAGCTCAGCTCAGGAAGGGGGAGTGGGCAGGGACAACATATACCCTTACAGGACACATCCCCTGTGACTGCTTCCTCCAACGAGGCCCTTCCTCCTACAGTTTCTAGCACCTCTAAAAGTTCGTTCAGATTATTAGCCCATCAGATGGGTGGCTCCACTGAGGAGGTCCGAGCCCTCATGACCCAGTCACTTCTCAAGAGCCCCCCTCTGCACAGTGCTGCATGGGGACCACGCCTTCAGCACATAAGCAGCCCTTGGAGGACGTTCCAGACTCAGACCATAACAGGGCATTTATGGCATAAAGGAAAACAAAGCTCTTGTGAAATGTCAACGTAATGACGCAGGCAGTTTGCCAAAGAAAGGTTTGTTTGATCTTGACCTTTTAAACGTGGTATAGTGCTTCCTTGAGATAGCTCTTCAGCTAAGGGAAGCTGGGGTGTCGCACACATGCCTCAACCCTCTCACCTTGTCCACCACCAGCCTTTCTTTCCTCCGTGGTTACCCTTTTTATTTTTTTTTTTTGGTATTGGGGATTGAACTCAGAAGTATTCTACCTCCGAGCTACACCCCCAGCCCTATTTTTTTTAATTTATATTTTGAAACAGTGTCTCTCTAGGTTGATGAGAGTCTCACTACCTGCTGAGGCTGTCCTTGAACCTGTGATCCTCCTGTCTCAGCCTCCCAAGTACTGTGATTACAAGCCTGCGCCACCACGCCCAGCTTTGTAGTTACCCTTTAATACCCTTTTATGAAATCATTTTCCACCATTCTTCACTTTCCAGGGTAAAGTGAACATACCTCATATTATCAGTTACATGAAGAAATACAGAGCAATGAACCATACATTTTTCATTTTTCAGAATATCTTATCTACAAAACACCTTTGGCGTGTTTTCAAAGTAGAGGCAGCCTCATGTAAGCAATCATTAAGAGAACTTCTTATTTAATGAAAGGGTAAATAACTGCTTGAGTTTGACATGTGTTGCAGGTCTTCTTAGGCTTCGCCTAACATTCCTCATCTCATTCTGGTACCTTTAGGCTATGAAGACATATTTATTTATTTATGTATTTATTTTTGTACTCTTGACTGGCTTCTTCCCCGCATCCCTCTCTTTTCTGTGTGCTTGTATTTTAAAGAATCTGGTGTTATTTTGGCTATCTTGCCTCTCTCTTATTGGTAAGGGATGTTTGTGTATTTTGGTTATTCCCTTGCTTTCTCATTCCGCACTTCTAGCCGTTTCACCTCAGAAACCGAGGTCTTGAAAAAGGACTTTATCTTCGTAGATTCTATCTCATAGCATGTGATGGGCCTGGCAAGAGGACATCCAGCTCTGGCCGCTTCCTGCCCCCATAGAAGCCCATTCTCAGGGTAGAGTGGGCGCAGCTGCGTCAGCCATGTCTTTGGGGACTCTCACATCCCATGACTGCATCTCAGGGGTCGTTCATATACCTTTTGATGTGTCCCCTAGGTGCTTCTGGGAGTGTAGGGTAAGGCGGGGGGATAGAGAAGGAAGAGCCAATTTTTAATGCTAAGACTAAAAGATATTGGAATATATCTTAGGCATGTACAGCCTTGCAATCCAGGCAGCTTCAACTGCTTTGCCTCTAAAACAAAAGAGTCAGGGCAGCCAACTTAAATGCTTCCAGCCCAGGTCAATATGGAGGCCGAATGGAGAGTGCAAGCTCCATCGAAACTGGTCAGCAGCTTGGATTGGTTATCATGGTGGGGGAATGCACGCCTGGTAATGTATAGGGTTTGACTTTTCAAGGGAACCTGGAGATCTGGAAAAATTAATTATTTAACAAGACTAAGCAAGACATGTTTGTAAGCCAAATCCTCTCCATGGGCCTTTCTAAATTAAATATTTTCAATGGCTGTTATTCTGACACTCTCTTTTATAGTCACTTAGTGTCCTGGCTGCTGCCAGAGGTAGTCTGGCAGAGGAGACTGTGTGGCTGGGTTGAGACTTGATTAGGCTGCCACCAGTAGGAGCCCACACCCCCTCTCTACTCTTCCTAGGAAGGTATGCAAGGTTATGGGACTTCTGTAAAATGCTAGCAGTCAGCCGGGCGTGGTGGCGCACTCTTGTAATCCCAGTACTTTGGGAGGCAGAGACCAGAGGATCCGGGTTCGCGGCCAGCCTCAGCTCGCGCTCTCTCTCTCTCTCTCTCTCTCTCTCTCTCTCCCTCTCTCCCTCTCTCTCCCTCTCTCTCTCCCTGTCTCTCTCTCTTTCTCTCCCTACTTAGTGAGGCCCTCCGCAACTTCGTGAGATCCGGTTTCAAAATAAAGTATAAAATAATAGGGCCGGGGGTGTAGCACGGAGGTAGAACGCCCCTGGGTTCAATCCCCGGTACCGCAAAAAAAAAAAAAATGCTAGCAGTCATAGCAAGCAGCTCTTTGTTATTGGGTATTTTCACGTCGGATCTCTTTGCCATTGGCGTCTCTTTACTTCTGTGCGGAAGCAGATGGAGCTGAATGAAGTTTGGCTCAGCTTTGCACCAGCATGAGGATATGCACAAGAAAGGCTCTCTGTTTGCTTTTTCTCACATGGGAAGGATATCATTGAGTAAGCTACCAGTACAGGTGGAGTAGGCTTTCTCCAGTTGCTAATAGTGTGGAATTAAAGAAAGAGGGCACAGTGAAGTGCTGTGTTCACTCTGTAAGTGCTGTTGAAGTGGCCCTGAAGAAGCCAGCATCAGACAAGACCACCTGTGCCTAAGGGATGACATGTCATGAGAGTAACGTGTGAAAAATAAAAATGAATTACAAGTTTCTGCTAGTTGCAGAGTCAGAGCACTCTTCGTGAGATAATAAATACTCATCAGCCTACTCTTTTTTGGCTGGCATTAGCAAAGTAACTCCAAAGCTCATCTAGGTCCCCTTTGAGAACAAGCTGATAATAGCAGGAATCCTTCTTTCTAAGAAAGTGAAGATAGTAAATATTTTAGACTCTGTGGACCACCTGGCCTGCATTTTAACTATTGCGTCCTGTACTCAGTGTGAAAGCATCCGTGGATGGGTGTGGATTTGCGTGGGTCCATGAGGATGGATGTGGTCATATTTGATCCGCAGGCTATAGTTTGCTATCCCCTGGTTTAGAACATCGACAGCCACACTAGATTAGAATGGTAATGAGCACATAGTCACTCACATTTTCCTCCTGTTCAGTGGAATATACATTCCAGTACCACCGTCTTTGGGTTTGGCCATGGGACGTTTTTTGGCCAGTTTAGTGTGAGCAGACGTGATGTGTACAGAGACTTTAAATGTGTTTACATGGTGTAGCTTATCTCTGTGCTCTCACCATCTTTCATGACAAGAATATGCCCCAGGTCTCATCTCACTGGTCCAAAGAGGATGATAGACAAGGCAGACCTGGACCCAACACAGTTTGAAGCCAAGCTCTGCTTCCCAGATCCTGAAACAGAATTGCTCAGCTGAGCCCAGTCTAGATCACATAAATTTCAGGCCACTTGCAGACCTGTGAGCTTAAGTGTAGATTGTTTTAAACTGTTGAGTTTGGGGCTATTTCTTAACACAAAATAATTATAGAAATAGCTGGCTGATACTATAGTACAAAGGAGGATAGTTATCTTTTGACATTCAACAATTAAGACATCAGTCTCTTTCAAAAACCAAAACAACTGCTGGGTGAGGTGGAGCAAGCATATAATCCCAGTACGTAGTGGGGGTGAGACTGGAGAATTGCAGGTTTGAGGCCAGCAAGCAGTAACTTAGCAAGACCCTGTTTCAAAGTAAAAAAAAAAAAAAAAAGAATTTAAAAAGGTCTGGAGGCAGAAGCTCAGTGGTAGAACGTACCTGGCTACAATCTCCAGTGCCACATACGTGCACACGAAAAGATTCTCATCTCCACTTTATTTTATAATTCTCTACCCTACTTCCCATACTTTCACATAGTTGGAATAAACTTTGAACTGTAGATTTAGCTTCCTGTGTGTATAGCTAATCAATATGTAACCCCATCTCTAGAGGGGCATAGCTTTCCTTAAGCCAACCCCAGGGAGGACTTCAGTACCAAGGACTGAATACTTAATATTTCTGAAATTACATCTGGGTAAACATCTAAGTTCTTGCTCAAAAAGGAACAGTTGTGGTCTCTTCAGTTCAACAGATATTTTGAGAGCCTACCATGTGCTAGGCCCTGGGCTAGCCAAGTAAGTGGAAACTTAAAGCCCGGCATGGTAAGCATTACCACAGGTGGCCCAGCTGCAGTCGTGGGAGAACATGGAGGAGAGGTATTTGACCCTGCCTGAGGACTAGGATGCAAGAATGCTCCTGAAGGAACTGACACTCAGACATGGCTAGGATGAAGTCCAGTAATCATGGAGTAGAGGCAGGCTTCAGCAGTGATCCTTCCTTTACACAGTAGACAGAAGCTTTCTTAGAATGAGTGTCAGAATCACCTGGTTCAGGTAGCGTGGATTTCACCAATATCCACAGGTGATACTGATGCATATGCATACCAAAATTGATTATTTTATTGCATCTAAAATAGTCCTGATCTACAAAATTTCATGATGCATTTTATGCACTTTCTCAAATTCCCTTGACATTGCCTCAAGAACCTTCAGGTGCTGGCTTTGCTGGGCACACAGCTGTACTCCAGGCTCTGGGGTTCCACCATCTGAGCTGGCCAACCCCACACCCAGAGTCTTTGTGCCTTCCCATAAAGACTCGAATGGCATACCATGCCGGAATGTGTAATCTCAGCTAGAGTAGCAACCAGAAATGCAGTGGAGGTCACTTACTGTCAGGAGAAATTTGACTAATGGAAATAGGCAACGTAAAGGGGCTGTACCGCTCTCCATCCTTCCCATAGACAAGTGAGGCATGGTTTCTCCATTTAGCATCCTGGAGATGTACCACCGGGCTGAATGGACACTCTGCGGTATCCCTCCGAGGCACATCAAGAAGCCAGTGCATCTTCTTCCTTTTTTCACTGATTTTTTATACTCATTTATACTGCTTTTTATTTTTAAATAACTCAGGCTTAAACATTCAGTGGATATACATTTTAGAAGAAATGTAAGTCAAATACACTTGTATTTAGAAGTTTTCTTTAACTCAAGTTTATCACAATAAAATGAGTCATAGTAAAAAACAAATCCAGTCTTATAAAGGGTAATAACGCAGAAACCAGTTTCCTACAAGACACAGATTAGCTGATATTTTCTTAGTTAATTTTGACCAGTATTTCCTAACAGTTTCCAGTTCACAGCCTAGTTTATGGGCATAAAGAAGATTCTTTAGCTCCTTCTTCTCTTCCCCCATTTGTCCTCAAGTCCTTACCACTTCCCCAGAGAAACTATCACTAAAGAGTCATTGGGGGTTTTTGGGAGGGAGGAGCAAGTGGTGGCAGTTAGTTTTGTTTGCCTGCTGTTGTGAAGAGGCCATGACTTGTGATTGTTATTTTCACCAGCAGTTTCAGAGGACAAAGATGGTCAAATGTTTGTAAGTTTGATTAGTATGTTTCTAGCATGAGTCCCTCAAACTAATGACCCTTCTCCTCTTCTCCCTCTTTTAAGTAGAAATTTCATTCAAAAATATTTTTCCTAGAAATCAGAATCATGTTTTTTGATGATCTAGAATGTTGTCACTTGTTATATGCAGACCAATTTGCTGGATTAATTATAAGTAAATAAGGAAAGGAAAGGAAGCTCTCTCTCCCTTTTACATAGGGTCCTGGTGATATTTCTTGGCCACAGAAAGATCAGTTTGATGAGTCAGGCTGTTCAGAGCAATCTGTGCATTAGGTGACTTTGTTATTGAAGCTATTACAAGTATCTGTAGTAGTTATACATCTGAAAAATAATGTAGTGATTCTTGTTTACCAAGTCATGCATTAATAGATTACTAGATTGACTTAAGATTTATCTGGGTTGCTTTTTCTTAATGTAGAATGTGCTGTTGCAGAAATATATAATTTATTCAGATTCAGTGCTAGAGAATATTTCAGCTATCTTTTCAAACTTCAAAATGTGTGTTATGTCACAGAAAACATTATGTACATTCATTTTTACTTACTGTTCTAGAGTTAATGCTGAGAAGTCTGATAGATAATTGTAGTGCTTTGCAAGGTTAAGTTAGCTGCCCTAGTGTAGAATATGCCATTGATAGTCCTTCCACTAAGATGCTGTTCATCTCATTGAAACAGAAATCATGGAGGAATACTTGCAACTTTTGGAACTTTATTTTTTCTTTTACAAGGCATTGAAGTAGACTTCTGCTGAGCTTTTCAGAATGTTTTGCTGATTTGCTGACTTTGAAGAGGCATATTGACACTGTTACTTAATGTCAGCTAGATTGGCAGAAAGTGAAAGAAAGGGCAACATAGGGTGCTGTTGACATCTGCTCAGGACCCAAACAAAATGACATTTGAATTTAGTTTCTCCTGTTCTAAATATAGTATGTGCAAAGTAAGTAATTCGAAGAATGTAGAAGAGGTAAAAGAAAGAGAAAAATACAATCTCTCTGGACAGAGAGTAATGGTGAACATCTGACATATTTCATAGGTAAATTATCTTAACAATTTTATTTAGATTTATGTTATAGAGTTGTAAACATACTTCATGAATATATTCCATTAAGTATTAGATTTTTAAGATCTAGTTATAATCAAACGTATTTCTAAGTCATTATAAATGGTACATAAGCATTCATTATAATCAGTCTATGATGGCTATATGCCATGACTTATCTAATTATTTCCCTTTTGTTAGATATGTAGGTTGTTTTCTAATTAAGACTGTCAGAGATATTATGATAAAGTATTTTAATACAGATTTTTGTTGAAGGATAGCATACACAGTTCATATATGTGTACATGTACATAAGTATAAAGCATTTTTTTCACCAGTTGACACATCACAGAAACCATTTACATCATTTACTGAGTGAACATAGATAGCCACATTACCACTACTCAGGTCTAGAGGTAGAACTTCATCAAGTCCCCTAAATCACTCCCCACCTTGTGTCTCCCATTCACTATTCCGGTCCTCCTGTCTGAACAAGCAAATGACCTCTGATGCTATAGACCCGTTTTCACTTTGAATGTCTGTAGCTTAATGTCCTTTAAATTTCTAGAAGTAGAGTTCCTAGACCAAAAAGTATGAAAACTTCAAAATATCTCAATTCATATAATCAGATTGCTTTTTCAAATGTCATTTTACCACCACCTTATATAAAAGTATTGTTCCTGAATGTGGGAAGAGAGAGATCAGGTCAAGTGTAAAGAGACGATGTTCTGAATGGTAAGACCAAATGAGACCATTTTGGAGAAATCTCAGCAGTCTGTTTCTGAATTCCATTGAAAATGTTCAGTGGAACAACTTGAAAAAGAAAGGTGAGCATGGTTAATCACATACTGGCTCTTAGGACTTCTGTGTACAAGTAGCAAGCAGACTTCTGCTCACATTCATGGCCAAAGAAAAGCATGTGAGTTCACTAGAGCGAGGAATACATATGTCTTCTCACAGGGAGAGGTGATACAGGACGAGAAACTGGAATATTTGGCCAACAGTCATACTATCATGCAGTCACACTTTTCATTCAATGGCTTTTCCTCATTTTTGGGAAAATCAGATTGTTTAGATTATCCATCTTTTACCTTTTATAGAAGTATGTCTGTGAGACTATGTCTAAGCAACAGTGTTTTACCTTATTATAGAGGCATTTCCTGGCCTTGGGGGAACCTGCATCTCTACATGGGGCTGCAACTTCTGTAATTGTTAATTAGGTAGTTAATAGTGCTGAACTTTTGGGGACATGGACATTCCTTTGCCAAGAAACCCAGAACATGCATGTTCATTAAGTGGTGATCAGGAAGTGCTAAAATCAGTGTACTAAGTACTTTTGGTGAAAAGCAGTTCTTCATTAGGAAACAAGTATTTTTGGGCTAGTTTACATGTCCTGCCTACATGCTCCAGGAGTGCGTTGGGTTAATGGCTTCCTAGTCCACCAGTAGTGACACTTACAGGACTGTGGAGGTTTTCTCCCTGGTTTCACTAAGAGACTTGTTCCTTGTTATCAGGAACACCTTTTATTTGTGGTTAACACCCTTTCCTACTGTAAATTTGCATTCTTCTTTATTGATATTTGTTTCTATAACAGCTAGTTTGTGGTATTGAGAGCATGGATTGTTGCTTCTTACTTCATTTTCTCTTTGTCCTAATCAAGACATGAATATCTTCAGTCAAGACACTGTTGCTTAGACATAGTCTCACGGTTGTGAGGGTAGCATAGTTGTATCAAGTGAACTCCGATTTAACATGGTATCTCTCTTTCATTCCCCAAGGTCTCTTCTCTCTAGGGATGGTGAAGTTGGAAGACAGCTCCTTTAACCTTCCTCTGGGATGAACCACCTGCCAGAAGACATGGAGAATACTCTCACTGGGAGCCAGAGCTCCCATGCTTCTCTGCGCAATGTCCATTCCATCAACCCCACACAACTCATGGCCAGGATTGAGTCCTATGAAGGAAGGGAAAAGAAAGGCATATCTGATGTCAGGAGGACTTTCTGTTTGTTTGTCACCTTTGACCTCTTATTTGTAACATTACTGTGGATAATAGAATTAAATGTAAGTTGATTTTTTATGACTTTACAAAAAATGTTTCCATAGATAAAAAATGTATCTAAAAATTATTTTCTCATTATTTGTCTCACATTTAGTGAATTAAATCATTTTTCAATCAAGGCAACATTGCCTTTCTCTAGCTAATTTAGACCTTTCTTGTTCTTTAATGTTATTGTTTGAAAGAAACTGGTAAATATAAAACTCATTTTGAAATTCGAATTCTTAGTATTTTTCTCAATAGCAAGAATCTGCAAAGTACAGGTTGTGGAACAAATTCAACTGGACTAAAGAAAAGTTTTAGTAAAAAAACTTTAGTAAAGTTAAAGTTTTATCGGAACACAACCATGCCCATCTACTTACATATATCTATATGTAATTTTGGCCTAAAAGGCAAAAATAATTATTCCCTGAGCCTTTCAGAAAAAGTTCAACAAGCCTTGCTCTAAAAAATAGGAAATGTTTCTAGAATATGTTTTAGCTATTACATGGACTTTTCTAACTCTCTTGTTTGAGATTTTGCATATTCTTTGCTTTTTTGCAAATTATTTATCCATATTTTCTCAAGCACAATTTTGTAGAGGTATTTAGAGAATTATGCATTTATATTGCCAAATAATTGCCTAGATCAGTGTTGTCCATTGGAAATATAATATGTAATTTTAATTTCTGTAGTTCCATTAATAAAAGTAAAAATAGACAAAGTGAAATTCATTGTAATAATACGTTTTATTTAACCTTATCTGTTTGTTTTCTCCCAAACCCCGAGTCAACTTGTTATATTCCTCTCCAACTGACAGTGGTCTCTTCCTGAAGACTTTCCTCCCAGCAAACGCTGTCTGCTTCCTTCATCAGCAGAAGCTCATGTCATTCATCAGCCGCTCTTGCACTCTCAGACTAGAACAGGCTCCTCTCTGTCTTGGCACCTCCATACTAGTAGTTTTTTCTATATGAAATGAGTTGTTTCCTTTTTCCTTTTGTAGATTCTGATATCCTATCATGGTGGTATCAGTTTATTTTATTTTATTTTTTTGTTTATTGGTGCATTGTAATCATACATCTTGATGGGTTTCAGGGTAGTAGAAGTATACATGCACACATCGCTCAATTAGCGCTCCCCCAATTCCTACCCCCATTCCCTCCCCCTTCCCTCCTTCTCGTGCTCAGCATAGTAGTTGACTTTGATAAGTTTGTATGTACATCCTGTGCATTAGGGTGTTTCCCTCTTCCCTCCTCCCATCTCCCTCAGTTAGGTCACCTTCTTTACTCATCTAAGGTTTTCTCCATCTTTGTCTGGAGTCCCTCTTATGCCCTATTCTCCCTAGCTTCCACATATTAGGGAGAGCATCTGACTTCACTTTTTGTAACTGACTAATCTCACTTAACATAATATTCTCTAATTCCATCCATTTCCTGCAAATTTTGTTCTTCTTTATGGCTGCGTAAAATCCCATTGTGTACATATCCCATAGTTTTGTAATCTATTCATCTGTTGATGGGCATCTTGGCTGGTTCCATAATTTGGCAATTGTGAATTGTGCAGCTATAAACATAGATACACATGCATTAGTCTGTAGTTTGGTTTCCATTCTTTTGGGTAGATACCTAAAGGTGGTATTGCTGGGTCATATGGTAGGTTCATTCCCAGTCTTCTGAGGATCCTCCATACTGTTTTCCAAAGTGGTTGCACTAATTTGCAATCCCACCAACAGTGTATTAGAGTTCCTATTTCTCCACATTCTCGCCAGCATTTGTTATTGCTTGTGCTTTTAATGATTGCCATTCTAATTGGGGTTAGGTGAAATCTCAGGGTAGTTTTGATTT
>PVJS01001937.1:28052-90342 GCA_004027185.1 Glis glis | reverse complement strand
AGAGAGAGAGAGAGAGAGAGAGAGAGAGAGAGAGAGAGAGACAGGGAGAGAGAGAAAGAGAGAGAAAGAGAGAGAGAGAGAGCTGAGGCTGGCCACGAACCCAGATCCTCCGGTCTCTGCCTCCCAAAGTACTGGGATTACAAGCGTGCGCCACCACGCCCAGCTCATTAAAATATTTCAATGAAGCCAGCTGTGGTGAAGCACGCCTGTAATCCCAGTACTTTGGAGGCTGAAACAGGAGGATCTCAGGTTCAAAGCCAGCCTTAATAATTTAGGCCCTTAGCAATTTAGTGAAACTCTATTTCCAAATTAAAAAAAATAGGTCTGGGGCTGTAGCTTGGAGGTAGAACATCTCTGGGTTCAATCCCCAGCATCATAACACAAACACACATACACACACACACACACTCACACACACACACACACACATTCAAAGACACAGTCAAGGAAGTAATTTCAGATTAATTTAAAAATCAATTATTAGTATCTAAAATAAAGTAATAAAGAATGTTTAAAAATAGAGAGGCTTTTGCAACAAAATCAGGGACACGAAAATAAAGCAAAACCAAAAGTAAGTGGCAATTTAGATATTGATTAAATTATAACTTGAAACCATAAGCTTGATGTGAGTCATAGGTGTACTACATAATGATGAAACATACAATGCACAAAGAAGCTATAATTATGAAACTTCACACACCAAACAATAAAGCTGTGAGATATATAATGTAAAAACTCTCAGAAATTCACGATTCTGCAAAATAATAGTACAGAACTATTATGTAGGAAAAAAAGCTATATGATTATAGAGAATTTGAATAAATATACTAAAATAAACATGCTCACTGTAAAAGTATTTATAAAGTTTTATATATTACAAACAAAAAATACATTATGCTCATATGTCCATGAAGCATTCACAAAAACCAATTACACACCAACCCAGAAAGAAAACACTAGCCCATTCCTGAGGTTAGAAACCTCACAAGAACGTTCTCTGGTAAAATATAAGAAAAATATAAACACAGGAATAAAATATATTTTTAAAATTAACTTCTGGAAGAAGAGAAGAAGAAAGAGATACCAAAATAATAATTAACCACTAAAAAGGTAAAACTTCTTATAAAGTTAGTGTTGAATAGTGAAACTCAAATGCCTTCCAGGGCAAAGCAGTGAGATACAGGCATGAAATGGATTGTTGTAAGTCCTTAGAGAATAGTAGAGACCCAGAGAAAATGGGGAATGGATGCCACGCCCAGGTCATTCAAAGCTTAAAAGAAAAATAAAACATGAAGTAAAAGAAGAAAGAGAGGGAACAGAAAAGCAAATGTGAACTAAGCAAAATGTATTTGTGGTCAGTCAGTGTATGACACCTGTTCTATTAAATACAAATAAAAACAAGCCAAAAAGGAAGGTGAGATACTCAATAAACATGGTTGGAATAATTTGGAAGAAGAGAAAGCTAGAGCCCTCCCCGACACTATGTATAAAGGAAATTCCGGGTGAATGAAAAACTAAATGGAAATTGTCTATACAAGCATTGAAAAGTGTATAGGAGACTACTCACCATCCTAGATTGGGCATGGCTGTCCTAAATAAGACAGAAAATGTACTGATCAAAAGCAGAACACATTGGTAGATTTGTTCACATAGAAATTTACAAATGACAGAAAATTTTCATGGAAATTTATAATTTCTATGTGGTAAAACTATTAAAAATGAAATTCAGATAGGCTGAGAAAAACTATTATTTATTTATTTATTTATTTCTAAGATTTGCCAGATGAGGTGGTGCACATGTATAATCCTAGTACTTGGGAGGCTGAGACAGGAGGATTGCAGGTTCAAGGCCAGCCTCAGCAACTTAGTGAGGCCCTCAGTAACTTAGCAATACCCTGTTCAAAATAAAAAAATCAAAAGAGCTGGGGGTGTAGCTCAGAGGGAAAATGCCCCTGGGTTCAATCCCCAGTACCCAAAGAAAAAAAATTCCCTGAGATTTGAAGAAGTAGAAATTAATAAAAAAAATATAGCAAAATACAAAACTGGATAAAGATATAAACAAAATTCACAGGAAAGTAATTACAAATGGAAAATAAATATATTAAAAGATGCTTGTTCCCCTAGAAACAGGGACACATATTTTTTAAAAACAATATCATTTTTAATTCATCAGATTAAAAAAAATTGATAACATCTAGTGGAGCAAGGATGTTAGGAAAATGGGTATTCATGAGCTCTAGGGAAATTGTTAATTCATACATAGCATTTTTGGAAAGCACTTCTTTTTTTTTTTTTTGCCGTACCGGGGATTGAACGCAGGGGCGTTCTACCTCCGTGCTACGCCCCTGGCCCTATTTTTTATACTTTATTTTTGAAACTGGGTCTCACAAAGTTGTGGAGGGCCTCACTAAGAAGAGAAAGAGAGAGAGACAGACAGACAGACAGACAGACAGGGAGAGAGCTGAGGCTGGCCGCGAACCCTGATCCTCCGGTCTCCGCTTCCCAAAGTACTGGAATTACAAGTGTGCACCACCACGCCCGGCTGGAAAGCACTTCTTGAAAAATGTACTAAAATGGAGACGTGAACACCTTCCAACCTACTTCTAGAAATAAGTATGATGAAAATAAAAACATGAATATATAATAGTATAGATACAAGACGGTTTATTGATTCACTAAGGCTTGCAATAGCAAAAAAATAGAAGCAAACTTAATACCCAATAATTCATAAATAAATAAAAACTTATACATATTCTATAACACTCTGCTGCAATTTAAAGACATGAAATAAATCTAAAGGTATTTGAGCATTTATTTGCTCAAAATTATTTAAAAATGTATTTGAAAAAATATGTTAAAGTTCCCTTGGGAAGGTGGAATTGGAATAAGGAAAAACTACCATTTTTAATACCTTCGTGTTGTTACACTGTTAGTAACAAGCATACAACTGTTTAACTTTCCCATTTTTAAAAGTTATTTTAAAATGCTAATCCATACCTTAAGACTACATGTATTACACCTTCAGATGTAATCCTATTTGTATTAGCTTGCCGGGGCTGCCATACCCTTTACAGTTCCTCCACTTAAATACCAACAGGAAAGCTCTGCAAAGTCCAACCTACCTTGCTGTACACAGGTGGGACTTAGAATTATACCCCAATTTTCAAGTCCCAAAGATCTGTGTTTTTCAATCAAGTTGCTGGATAATCTTTCTTCCTGCATTTTCTGCTTTGATTCCTCCTCATGATTAACGTAGGTGGGTCCCTGAGCTTTCCTGTGTCAAGAAGCTTTGTGATGACAGGAAACAGGGTCTGGAAATCTCCTTGACTTGTGTTAAAATCCTGTGAAGAGGGTCTGCTACTGTAACCCCAGTAATTGGGAGGCTGAGACAGGAGGATCTCAGCTTGGAGTCCAGCCTGTGGTAACTTGAGACCTTGTTTCAAAGTAAACACACACACACACACACACACACACACACACACACACACAAAACAAAACAAAACAAAACATTACATAGGGCTGGGCTTGTAACTCAGAGGTAGAACATCCCTGAGTTCAATGCCCAGTACCCCCCCCAACATACACATGTCTGCAAAAGGTGCCAAGTGGGGTACAGGAAACAGGAGAAAGAAAAGGGCAGTGTTAAAGCCCAACCAAACTACCAGACTAATGCATGTGTATCTATGTTTATAGCTGCACAATTCACAATTGCCAAACTTTAGAACCAGCCAAGGTGTCCATCAGCAGATGAATAGATTACAAGACTATTATATTAGATATGTACACAATGGAATTTTACGCAGCCATAAAGAACAAAATTACATCATTTGCAGGGAAATGGAGAGAACTAGAGAACATTATGCTAAGTGAGATTAGTCAGTCACAAAGAGTGAAAAGTAGGATGTTCTCCCTAATATGTGGAAAATAGGGAGAATGGGACTTAGAAGGGACTCCAGACAAAGAAGGAAACTTTAGATGAACAAAGAAGGTGACTGTGATAGTTAATCTAGGTTATCAACTTGACCTGATCATGACACACCCAAGATTATATGATTTTGGGTGTGTAACAGCAGATTAAACAGAAAGCCCTGCCCTGAATATAGGCAGCAGGATTCTGATAGGTGCGGACTTAGATAAAGAGGGAGAAGTCGCGTAGAGTGCGCGCGACTCTTTCCGAGGAAAACGCATCTGCTCTCGCCTGAGATCATCAGCCGCCAGCTTCGCCTTTCTCTGAAGAGCTTCTTCATCTTCTCAGCCTCCAGCTCTTGGAACTGAAACTTCACCATCGTTTCTCCGAAGAGCTTCCTGATCTTCACGTCTTGGACTGGGACTGAATTAGTGGTTGCTCCGATCCTAAGACTCCAGCTCTTAGACCGTTCGACCAGCTACTGGTTCCTCTGACTCTCCACGTGCAGTCAGAACCTGGGTCTACATTGCTTCAAACTGTAAGCCCATCTGATAAATCCCTTTTTAATATACTCATTTTGTGTATTCTGTTAATCTAGAGAACCCTGTCCAATACAGTGACTTAACTGAGGGAGTTGGGAGGGCGGTGGAGGGAAACACACTAAAGCACATGATGTATATATGCAAACTTATATGACTCAATCACTATGTGGAGCATGAAAAGGAGGGAAGGGGGAGGGAATAGGGTGGAATTTGAGGGAGGGCTAAATGAGCAATGTGTGCATGTATGATTCTGATACCCTGACACTTTTCAAAATGTACAATTACAATGCACCAATAAATGAATATATATATATACATATATATATATGCACCAGTATATATATATACAATGCACCAATAAATGAATACATATATATATACATAAAGCCCACCTCAAAACAGAGAAGGACTTCATCCAGTAGAGGGGAGAGAGGGAGCCTGTGAGCACTGAGAAATAGAGGTGGGCACAGGGCGGGCGGCTACGCAGAGGTCTGGCGTGAGCAGGCCTACTGGGATCTGAAGGTCCAGCATGTGGGTTCCCAGCCTCTCAAAGATGCCTTCATGGGAAGCATAGCACAGATGCTGCGGAGACGGGCCAAGGACAGGGTCCTTGTCCCTGACACCAGGTGCTGCTCTGTATAACACACACACACACACACACACACACACACACACACACACAGAAATAAAAATAAAATCTACAAAAATGCCTCACAGAGAATATGCATCCTGTTAGCCTGAAATGTGGGGTCTCAGAATCAAACATGAAGTTAATTTATAGCAAATGAAGAAAGCAAAGTGATATTTCTTACATAACCTATGCTTGAGATTTATAACTGCCATACTTATTATGTCTCCTCTCTAGGTGGCAGGCAGTGCTGAAGAGAATTTCCTTTCTTTTTTGATATTCAGAGGAAAGTACCCCTTCTTCCCTTGACAGATGAAGCTTTGGGACTGGATGTGAAGTTCAGCCAGCAAGAGTGTCTTTTGTCTCTCTTGTCCCTGGAAAAGAATGAAGAGTTCTCAGCCTGTTTCTAAGAAAATCTTCCTTTAACGGAAAAATTCAAAGTGGGGAGAAAAAGCATTTGGCTCTGAAGTTAACAGTGATTTTGCAATGTGAAACCACAGATAATAAATGAGCTCTCTATTCCAGTTTTTAAATAGTTTTTTAAGCGATTTCAAAGATAGAAGGAATCACAGAGGAAAACTAATCATATTTTCCACTCCAAAGAAAATTCATCTTCTCAGTTTTCCTGTCAGGTGATCAAAGAACATGTACAAATGTAGGAAGGCTGGCTCCTCCTCAGGACCCCAGGCTGATGAGAACATAGCAGGTGAAGCCAGGCCTCCCTTCTCCTGTCTTTCTTGGTTCATTTTCTTGTACCTATGAAGTCTGATAGGCCACTCTGTGGAATCACAGTTAGTTGATTTGAATATATTTATTCAATATGCTTTTATTGGACACCATTCTCAGTATTAGCAATAAAATAAGTATTTTGAGAGTCAACTTTGGTTTATGAAAGTTTTACAGCAGAGTGGTTAGGAGTTTGTAAGAGGGGATTTAAAATAATGACTACTTTGCATAGTTGTTGTCAGGGTAAGATGAAACTCACTGCAGGCACTGCAGTCCCTGGAACATAGTAAATGCTAAATAAATGTTGGTTGCTATTTTTATTATCATTTGTGTTTTACTAGCCTGTTTTTGTTCTATTATTTTTCTGGTTATAGAAAATGTCCTCATTGGAAAAATATAGAAATCTCTAAAGAAGAAAACAAAGCTTTATAATCTAGAGATAGTCTCTCTCTCTCTCTCTCTCTTTCTCTCTCTCTCTCTCTCTCACACACACACACACACACATACACACACACACACACACACACACTTATAAATATATTTGTATTTGTCTTAGCTTGAGCTGTTGTAGCAAACTACCATTGACTATGTGGCTTTAAATACAGGCACTTCTTTCTCATAGTTCTGGAAGCTGAAAGTCCAAGATCAAGGTGTTGGCAGCCACTCAGTTCCTGGTGAGGAAGCTTCCTGGGTTGTAAACAGCCGTCTTGTCATTGTGTCTATATGCGGTGGAGAAAGAAAGCTCTGGCCGCTTCTTCTTGTAAGTACAGTACTACCATCATGGGACTCCATCACAACCTCTCCTAATTACCTCCCAAAAGTCTCTAAATACATCACACTGGGGGTTAGGGTTTCAACACAGGAAGGGGAGGGTGGCACAAACATTCGGTCCATAACATTAGTGTAGAGTTGTATCATATATAGAGTTTATCCTATTTTATTATCTTAAACATAAGAGTATATTCGCGTATTATTAATGATACAATATTTGTGTATCATAATCTATTTTGTTATTTTCCCATTGATACAGACTTTGGAGTTGTTTCCACTTTCTCATCATTGTTCCTTTAATGGATTACAAAATTATGGGATATACACACAATGGAATTCTACTCAGCAATCAAGAAGAACAAAATTATGTCATTTGCAGGAAAATGGATGGACCTGGAGAACATTATATTAAGTGAGATTAGCCAGTCACAGAAAGTGAAGGGTCATATGTTTTCTGTCATATGCAGAAACTTGGGAGTAATTGAGATTGCAGAGGGACTTCAGATAATGGAGGAGAAACTCCAATGGAGCCAGGGAGGTGGTCTAGGGGAAGAGGGGAGGAAGAGGAAATATCAATGAAGGAAACACTACCATGGACATTATGTACATATGTGAGAATAACAATGTCAATCTCAATACCCTGTATGGGGAAGAGGGAGTCAAGGGAAAGCTCACCAAGTGCTGTGTGCATGTGCGTCACTATCACTATGAACTACATCATGATGTGAGACTATAATGCACCAATAACAATTTATATAAAAAAGTGAGCACCTCTTTGCGTATTGGTTAGATCTCTGCTTATTTCCTTAGGAAAAATTCCTGTAAGTAGAATTGTTGGACCAGAGATGATCATCATTTTTGAGGATGGTACATTGTCTTTTAGACAGTTGAACCATTGTCAATTTTCACAGCCAAATTTCATGATGGATTTATACTCTCACTGCTACACTGGCTGACCCTACCTTTCCCAGAATGAAGAATTGACCATAGTTTTACACTTTTCCTTTCTTTAAGTATAAAAAAAATCATAGCTACTCATCTTAATTTGCATTTTTAAATCTTTATTTTTAGGGAGTTTGAGTCTTTTTCTTAGTCATTCCTACTTCCATAAATTGGCTGTTTATATCTTGGCTAATTTTCTACCTGGGATCTTAGTGTGGGACTTAGAATGCTTTGTACAACAGGGACATTAGCCCATGTCACATTGTGGCATGTCTTCCCCCTCACTCACACTTTTTTTGCCTTTAGGTTTGTTATAGTTTTTGACATCCAGGTTTTTAACTTCTAAGTAGATCAATCGACTGGCGTTCTCTTTTGTGCTTTAAATGCTTTGAAGCACTTACTGTTTTGTTTACATATCTTCCATTTTATTTGAAACTTTTTTTCTGTCATGATTCTGTCAGAGCCTCTTGTTGGCGTCCCTTCACAGCTGTAATAACTAATAGCCTCTGTCCTCGTCCAAGTAAAACTTCTAACAGGACAGAGCCTCATGGCACCACATTAGAATCCTCCCTTTCAGTTTGACATGAATCCATGGATCAATACTTTTTGGACAAGGTTCTTTAATCATCTAAAAATTCCTTTGCCTTGTGTGCTTCTCTCATTGTAACAGCTTTGATTAAACATCCATTCCTGGGCAGGTATTTACTGAGCCAGACACTGGGCCAAGATGCAAACACTCTAGGTAATGAGTTCCCTTTGCAATCGTTTGAATGTGGTTTGGTCCCAACAAGTGCACGTGTTGGAAGCCTGGTCCCCAGTCCCCAGTGTTCATGTTAAGAGGTGGTGGGACTTTAAAAGGTGGGGCCAGCCAGGCGTGGTGGCTCAGACCTGTAATCCCAGCACTGGGGAAGCTGAAACAGGAGGATCACAGGTTTGAGGTCAGCCTCAGCCACTTAGCAAGGCCCTCAGCAACTTAGTGAGACCCTGTTGCAAAATAAAAAATAAAATAGGACTTGAGGTGTTGCTGAGATGTAGAAGCCCCTGGGTTCAATCCCAGTCTCTCTCTCTCTCTCTCTCTCTCTCTCTCTCTCACACACACACACACACACACACACACACACACAGATAGGGCCTAATGTGAAGTCATTACTATTACTAGCTCCTCCCCTCATTCCGGCTTCTTTGCTCCTTGTGATCCTGCCCTTTTACACACTCCCACCTTGGTGTGTACACCTTAAGGCCTTCACCAGAGATGAGCAGAGCTGTCGCCTTGCTGTTTTCAACCTCCAAAGATGTGAGCTAAAGAAACCCCCTTTTTTTAAATAAGTACCCAACCTTGGGTATTTTGTTATAGTAACAAAACAGACTAAAATTATCCCTCAAGCGCCAATCTAAAAATGTTTACACAACTGTTAAGTATTTGAGATAACTTATACACAATGTTATGGTTTTCTTTTAAAGTAGGTATTTTATGACCATAAAATAAACATCAATTTTAATATTTTATTAGTTTATAAATATATGAAAATTCAGACAAATGTGAAAATAAGAAAACATAATCTCTCACATAGAAGGAGGAAAAAAGACTGGTAATATTTTGGTGTGTTTTTATACTTTTATACATATGTTAGATACATTTTAAAATAATTCTTTCTCTGATTATGACAGTAAGGCGTTCTTTGTAGAAACTACTTTGAAGCATAAGGGGGAAATCATCCTAAATTTCTCAATGTATTTAATTTTATTCCTGCTTTTACTTACTAACTTGACATTCTAGCACATACACATTCAAGTATTTTTCTACATTGAGAAAACTATAAATATTACGTTGGCATGCATTATATTTTATTTAATAATTTAGGTACTGCTAAGCATTTAGGTTCTTCTAAATTTTCATGATTTCATGATTATATTTGAGTGAAGATATTTCATGAATATCTTTGAACATAAAGGGTTTTTGTTAGTTTTTCAATTCATATTTGTAGTTTTATCCTTAGAAATGGATTACTATTTATACTAAATAAAACACATCTATTACCAAATTGCTTTCCAGAAAGATCACATCACTTAAACCACCCCTCTCCCAAGTTTTGCTTTCTATAGGTTCCTAAAATATCACTAATCTGCATTTTTTAGAGTGTATGCTTCTTGGTAATATATCTCTAGGCTTCTCTTCTGTGTTCTCAAAAGGTTTTACAACATTTAAGTAATCATGGCTGTAAATTGTTTTATTTTGTCACAGTTTAAAGACTTAAATAGTTTAACTCAGTGCCTCGAAACATATGAATCACCTGGGGAGCTTGTTATATTGCAGATCCTAATTCAGCAGGTCTAGGACAGGGGTCGGGATTCTGTGTTTCTCAAAAGCTTCCAGGAGATATGCCTGTGTTCTTGGTCTGCAGATCTCAGAAGAGTATTCAGATGCCCTGTTTCTTTCTTACTAAATTTCGGGCTTCACTTCCTTCCTGAGTTTACCTTACCTTTTGCAATTTGAACGTTCTTATTCTTGATGGAGAAGACCTGAGTACAAAGACAAAACAGAAAAAGAGTTGAGAAATGCTGCTTTCTGGCTGCCATAGGTTAGAATTATACCATGTGATTCAAAAAGTGGACCTCTCCATGTTCTTTAGTATTTTTTAATCCTTAGTATTATAGCAGACCTCATCTCGTTTTAGGATTAAATTTACCAACTGAATTCTCATTTGTCCTCCTTTGGATCTCATCTTTGTCTCTCCTGTTGCCTGTTGTCAGTGTACTTAAAAAATTCTAAATATGTCAGCCACAGTGAGCAGTCATATTGGTTCTTTAAACATTCTCAAGCACTGTTCCTCATTGTAATAATTGCAGCATCCGAATTTAGCTTTGTCGAACTCTCCAAACTTTTCCAGCCATCTTATCTTTTTCCCGTTTATCCATGTCCTCTCACATGTTGGTTCCCACTGAGCTTCTAGAAATCCACTTTTGTACCATCTGGCAAAACATGTGACTTTACACCTAGACTTTCCCTTCCTCGACTGTTATGACTCCATAGTTATTGCTCCGAAATTAGTATCACTTGCAAATCCCAAACAGTTCTTCACCAATGAGCTTGGTCAGGACTGAGGTGAAATATTGAATGAAGGAGCTTGCATTGTAAAGTGCTTAGAGTATTATGGTATATCCCAGTGGGATTGCTTCTTCCTTAGTCTTGAAATCTTCAGCAAAGCAAGTAAGTGCACCAGCCTGCTTAGAATGTGTCTTTCCGATGCCAAATCGTTGAAATCCCTCCCTGTGCTCCATCTTGTGTCCACATCCAATCTGTTGTCTGTCTTAGGAAAACATACATCTTGGCTCTGATCCCATTCTTATTTCTCTTTCTTCTAAATGTCCTTTTTGATTCTTAATATGTTTTTCTATTCATTTATTGGTGCATTGTAATCATACATTTTGATAAGTGGCAGGGTAGTAGAAGCATGCATGCACACATCGTTCATTTAACCCTTCCTCAATTCCTACCCTATTCCCTCCCCCTTCCCTCATTTTCATGCTCAGCATAGTGATCAACTCTGATAAATTTATGTATATACATCAGGTGCATTATTGTATTTCCCTCTTCCCCCCTCCCATCTCCCTCAGTTAGGTCGCCTTCTTTGCTCATCTAAAGTTTTCTCCTTCTTTGTCTGGAGTTCCTTCTAAGTCCCATTTTCCCTAGTTTCCACATATTAGGGAGAACATCTGACTTTTCACTCTGTGACTGACTAATCTCAATATTGATTATTATCTCACTCAGTATTGATTAAATATGATTCTTAATATTTTAATTACTATTTTATATTTCATATATCACATGCACTTATATGTATTTTACAAATACATTTTTAGCTATATTATATTTGGTTAAGTGAGTATTCAGTAATTTACATAAACATTTTAGTATTGTAAGAAACATGGCTTTTTTTCAGGTTATTTTTTGATAAACAATAGTGATTTATATTGTCATGTATATGGTTTGCCTGGACCTTAGGTTAAATAAAACTTAATATAGATTTCTAGGTGTGGTTCTACTTTATTAGTACACTTATCAACACTTGTGTATGTGTGTGTGTGTGTGTGTGTGTGTGTTTCTGTGGATTGAACCCAGGGGCATTCTGCCTCTGAGCTACATCCCCAGCCCTGTTTTTGTTGTTGTTGAAACAATGTCTCACTACATTGCTGAGGGCCTCCTTATATTGCTGAAGCTGGCTTTGAACCTGTGATCCTCCTGTCTTGGCCTCTTAAATACTGGGATTATGGGTGTGTACCACCATGCCTGGCTTATTAACATATTAATTGTACAAATTAATGGGATTCACTGTGATATTGCTATCTATGCATGTACCATACATTGATCATGTCCATTCACCCTTCTTCTATCCTCTCTCCTTCTATCCACTTCCCTCCCTACCCCCTGGCTAGATGTGGTTCTTGATTAATAAACTGCTGCAATTTATTTTAAAGGTTAAGATATACCTCTGACTCAGAAATCCCAGTTTCAGAAATGTATTGCTAAGATAAATTTTAGTACCGTAAGACTGTTGGATTAAATTATGTGTACATTTAAAAACAGAATCAATGTTTGCTCTCTAAAAAAAATTCCCCATCTGCTTTCCAAGAGAATTAGTTAATAATGACTTAACAATGTCTGCAAGTTGGGGAGCAACTATCATCATTGCTTGATATTTCATTCTTTCTAATGTGGTAGATGCAAAACAAAAATGGCACCTTGGCTTGATTTCCATGTATACGATTGCCAGCCAGGTTGTTACCGTTCAAAATTTGCTTACTAATTTTATTTCTTAATTTGTGAATTACCTCTTCCTCTCTTCAACATACTTGTCTTTCCTCAAACCTCAGGAAAATAAAAAAGGATGGAATCGATAAATAAGCAATTATTCCCTCTGTTTCTAACCTCATGCTATGTGTCTATACTTATATAAAAGATGTGAATATCTTTTTCACATATAGTACTAAATATTTATCCTTTTAACAGATCTGTGTCCTTAAAGAGCCTTATAAAACTCTCTTGTCATATCTGTGGTGTGAACCCTGCCCCACAGGTCCATATTCCTTTGGACTTATATTTACCTCATTGTATCTGGTTCACATTATTATCTGCACACAGTGCTTAGAGACTGCCATCCACACAGTCTGTGCTTACAAACTCTACTTATAGATTATTCCTACACACATCAGAAAATGACTTCAAAGCATGAAGCTGCAGAGTCAATCTAAGGATATTGATGTGCAAATTATATTAAGTTAAGTCATATACCAGCATTTTTTTAAAAGCCTAAAAAATAGATACTAAAAGCAGCATTCGGATTTATGTGAAAGCCACAGCAATCAACTTGTTTTTAGAAACCAAGTCAATTTCTATTAAAGGGTCAAGAAAAACATTGTGTGCTTGAATTATTCATTTCAGATTTAAAACATCTGTGTGATGTTTGATTTGCAAAGATTAGCATAGAGTTCTATACGAATCACTTGTGCACCAAATCACTAGCAACATTGAGATTTTTATATTATCAAGAGGCTCTTGAAATAGAAATGTCTTAAATAAAATGGATGCAAAGTTCATATTGCTTATTTCAAATACAGTATCAATGAAGTTCTAGTCATTAAGGAGATTTAGGCACCATTCAAAGCATAGTTTGGGACTCTCTGCAGGTATCTTTAAAGTCTGAGGAGCATGGAGTTTGGTATCATTGATGAATTGTTGAAAATTCCTCTCTCTCTCTCTCTCTCTCTTTCTCTCTCTCTCTCTGTTACTGGGGATGGAACCCAGGGGCAATTTACCTCCAAGCTATGCCCCCAGCCCTTATTATTTTTTGTTTTGAAATAGGGTCTTATTAGGATGATGAGAGTCTCACTAAGTTGCTGAGGCTGGTCTCAAACCTGTGATCCTCCTGTATCAGCCTCCCAAGGACTGGGATTACAGTTGTGTGTCACCAGGCCCAGCTGCTATTTCTGGGAAAGTGGTAGCTCTCCCAGTGTTGTCTGAAGATGGTTGGTGAGGTGAGAAAATGGACTGGAGCAGCAAGTTACTATCAGAGATAATGAATTCATTACACTTAAGATCTGTGTGTAGAAGTGGAAAAAGGCAGTGTTGTACAGTCTGGGCCTGCACAGACAAATTCTTAGGTCATATCTGTAACAGTGAATTGAAAGAATTGGAATGTGAAAAACATGTCAATATCATTTTAAAAAATCAAATTCAAATAATGGTTCTCATTGGGGGCAATTTTAATCCTCTCCCCCAGAGAACATTTGGCAATATCTAGAAATGTTCTCTATTGTCCTACCTTGGGGGAGAAGGGGGTTAGTGGCATCTAATAGGCAGAGACCAGGGATACTGTTGAACATCTTGAAGCCCCCACAATGAAGAATTATCTGTCTTGACATGTCTAGAGTGCTGAGATTAAAAAAACGCTGAATTGAAGAAATACTCTTAAAAACTGGGAATGTAAACAACTTCTCTAAATCCTCTTGCTTTTATGTATTTGATCACAGGAATAAAACCAAGGAAAATGATTGATTGCTGTTTATCAAATTTGCTTTACTTATTTACTAATTTACTAATCCCTAAAATGTAGAGCCCATATCCTAGACAAATATGCCCAGTATCTGACCTTGCCAGTTCTTTAAGTGAATGGTGCTCACCTCATGCTGTGGCAAACTAATTGGGTAAAAATGAATTTGCAAACAATAATAATAAAACATTAAGATTGCCTCAATACCACACAGGACAAAATAGAATCTGGCCATTATGCAGTTAATGTGATTAATATGAACAACAAGCAAGATGCTTCAGGGCCCCAGTGGAACATTTGTCCTGAATTATCTGGGTTGACTGTACACTCTTATTATGGGAAGTGAAAAGAGCCAAATCTCTCCATGCAACGCAGACATGAATCAGATGGTGTAACGTACCAGGGAATAAGCAGGGGAGATAATTAATGGGAGGTGTTATTCTTCCTAGCTAAGAATATAACCTCAAATAAGGAAAATACGAGTAAGGAGGGAAACATGACAGAATGCTCCATTTATCAATTTTTGTGTGCTTAGAGATAATATCCTGCAAACTGGCTGTTAATTTCCTCCTGCACAATTCCTTTAAAAATAGGGAACAGGGAAGAAACAGGATGTGGAGTTTGTAAGAGCAAAATCCCTTTGCTGCTGCAGCCTGACCACATTTGATGCCTTGTCTACGTGGTCAAGGATGAGCTTCTTTTCACTGCAGTTTTTCTTTCTTTCTTTCTTTCTTTCTTTCTTTCTTTCTTTCTTTCTTTCTTTCTTTCTTTCTTTCTTCTTTCTTTCTTTCTTTCTTCTTTCTTTCTTTCTTTCTTTCTTTCTTTTCTTTCTTCTTTCTTTCATTCTTTCTTGAGTATTTATTGACATCAATTAGTATTAGTCTGTGGATTGACTGTCGTGAGAGAAATGAAATATTTTGTAAACCTGGCAGTTAGTTCTGAATAATTTTGATAAGATACATTAATCTCATGGATATTTTACTATAAGATATTTAACATGTTAAAAAATGAGCACCCCTAGAAAATGCCCTTAAGTGTTAGAACACCTAGGTACACAGAAAGTTTTAATAAGTGTACTAAAATTAATTAAAAAGTATGTTACACTTATTATAAGGATATTGTAATTAATTACTTAATTAAGGTTAAATTTTAAAATTTGACATGGTATCTTCAGCAAGTTATGATATTATGATATGATGCGAATTGTCTCCTTTTTTGTTTGGTAGCTATTTTTCTTCCATTCAATGAGATCCATTGACAAATTCATAGTAATATTGATGCAAGTGAAAAGTAAATGGCCACAGTTGTGTTTTAGGTCAAGATAGCACAGTCGGGTTTATAAATTCAGCTTATGTTCCAAACTGAGAGCAATGATAGATAAAATAGAAAAATGGAAAACCAAAACTATATGTCCAGGCTCAAAAAAGCAGACAAGTATCTTCAAGAGCCAGAAACTGTACAGAAATGAGCACATTAATGGGGGTTGAAGCTATTGAATTTCTGGAACCTGGTTCCAGAAGCCAGCAGTTGGAGGCCACTTCTACCAGGTAAAAAGAGCCAGAGTTTTTTATAAATATGAAAAAACTACATTTATAATTACATAAGTATTGAGCAAGGTGTGGTGGCGCACTCTTGTAATCCCAGTACTTGGGAGGCTGAGACTGGAGGATCCGGGTTCGCGGCCCTCTGCAATTTAGTGAGACCCTGTTTCAAAATAAAGAATAAAGAAAAACAGGGCTGGGGGTGTAGCTTGGAGGTAGAATGCCCCTGGGTTCAATCCCCAGTACTGCGCAAAAAAAAGAGACTAATAATAGTTATATAAGTATTAAAATTTAAATAAAAATTATGTCTCTATAACTGAGATATGTAAATGTGGGATTGGAAAGAGGCTGATAGTGTGAAGCCCTGGGCTCTGGTGCACTTCTCTAATAGCAGACCTGCACTACAAGAAAGAGTAAAGGAAGTTCTTCAGTTGAAATGAAAATGATCCCGATGGAAGCTTAGTTCTACACAAAGGAACGAAAAGTTCCAGAAATGGTAGGTATGTGGGTAAACATCACAGTCAGCTTTTTGTTTTTTCATTTAAAAAATTATCTCAAAAGATAGTTGAGCAGTGAATATAAAATTAATGACGATGTATTGTGTGGTTTACAACATACATATTGTAATACATGTATGTCAATAATCCTTCACACAGGATGGAGGACCACTACATGTGAAGTGGTATGATACTTGAAGGCAAACTGTGATAAGTTAAAAATGTGTGTGTGTGTGTGTGTGTGTGTGTGTGTGTGTGTGTTAAACTCTCAACCTCTTCCTTCTCCATTATTACAACACTATAAAAAAGTAAAAACTATTTTTAGCTCACAAGCTGTGCAAAGCCAGGTCATGGGCTAAATTTGCCTCATGGCTTATAATTTAATGATCCCTGATCTCAATTTCCACCTGAAATGCTGGAGGAAATAAATTGAAAAAGAATTGATACCAAAGCAAGTAGAAGTAAGGAAAGAATAAAAATAAAAACAGATGTTGTGAAATAGAAGATAGACTTAACAGAAAAATAAATGAAAATAAGAACATTGATAAATCCCCAGGTAGATAATTATAACACGCAAATTACTGACTTTAGGAAAGAAAACAGACATTGATACTACTCACATTAAAAAGATAGTAAGGGAGCCGAGCATGGTGGCGCATGCTTGTAATCCTAGTACTTGGGAGGCTGAGACTGGAGGATCTGGGTTTGCAGCCAGCCTCAGCTACTTAGTGAGGCCCTCCACAACTAAGTGAGACCCTGTTTCAAAATAAAGAATAAAAAAATAGGGCTGGTGGTGTAGCTCAGAGGTAGAATGCCCCTAGGTTCAATCCCCAATTCTGCAAAAAAAAAAAAAGATAGTAAGGGAATATTGTAAATAAATTTATGCCAATACTTTAAAAATTAAAACTAATTTGGATAAGTTCCTTTTAAGGCCCAAATTACCAATATTAACTCAAGAAGTAATAGAAAATTGAATTCATAATTTAGAATCTTTCCACAAAAAAAACTTCGAGGCCAGGTGGTTTCTATGGTGAATTAAGGAAGAGATAATATAAATGCTGCACAAATTATTTCAGAAAATAATGAATGAAGGCAGTTTAATTTGACACCATAAGAAGATAAAGACATTACAACAAAAGACAAGACAAACCAAAATCAATTATTAACATAATTCAAAAATCCTTAACAAACATTAGCAAATTGAATTCAGAAATATACACAGATGATAACACACCAGGATTAAGTGGCCTTTTCCTCACACATAATGTTAGCTTAACATTTAAATCAGTTATTGTCAACTTACTGACAAAATAAAGGAGAAAACTCACATTATCTCAATAAATATAGAAAAAGCATTTGACAAAATTCAACACTCTTTCAAGATAAAAACCTCTCTTATCAAACTTGAAACAGAAGGGAACTTCTTCGTTTTGATAAATGCACATATGAAAAACTTACAATTAACATCATACTAAATGGTAAAAGCTGAATGTCTTCCCCACTGGATTAGGAATAAGGCAAGTATGCCCTCTGTAACATAGATGGTATGGTCACATTGCAGAAAATCCTAACGAATCTATGAAAAATAATCTGAAATGGTGTGTTCAGTGAGATCATAGGATGCATGGGAAAGTCTAAAAAATATGCTGCATTTCTATATACCAACAAAAGTTTGTTTAAAATACCCTTTTAATAGCATCGAAAACATGAAATGATTGAAAATAAATTTAAGAAATATGTATAGTGTGTACAATTAAAAACTATAAAATATTGCTGAAAATTTAGATAAGACCTAAATTAATTGAGATTTTGTATATCATGTTCATGTATTAAAGGGCTCAACTTAACTAAGATGTTAATTCTCTAGATTGTTCTATTTATCAACATAATCTCAGTCAAAATTTGTAGCAGCCTTTTTTTTCTTTTGGTAGAATCTGGCAAGGGATTTTAAAATTCATATGAAAAAGCAAAAGATATAGAATAGCCAAAACAATTTTGAAAATGAAGAAGAAAGTTCCAGGACCCACACTATTGGATTTCAGGATTTACTGTAAGCTGCAGTAATCAAGACAGTGTGATCTTGTTGGAAGGATAAACAATTAGATCAGTAGGATGGGAAATTGCAACAAGAAATAGACCAACACCCGTCAAGCCAATTAATTTTCTACCAAAGTGTCACGGTAACTCAGTGGGGAAAAGAGAGTTGTTTCAACAATTGGTGCTGTTTTAAATGGGTAATCTATATAGATGTAAATTATGCATCAGATGAAAAATTACCTCAAATGGATGATAGGCCTGAACATATGAACAAAAACTATAAAAACTCTAGAAGAAAACAAGAGAAAATCTTTATAACCTTGGGTAAGACAAATATTTCTTAAACAGGACACAAAAGTCACAAAACATAAAATAACAAAAATTGCTTATATTAGACTTTACCAAGTTTAAAAACCACTGCTCTTTTTCTTTTTTATTATTATTATTATTATTATTATTATTATTATTATTTTTGCAGTACTGGGGATTGAACCCAGGGGCATTCTACCTCCAAGCTACACCCCCAGCCCTAATTTTTATTCTTTATTTTGAAACGAGGTCTCACTAAGTTGCGGAGGCCTCACTAAGTAGCTAAGGCTGGCTGTGAACCCAACCACTGCTCTACTAAAGGTAGCATTAAGAAAATGAAAAGATAATCCACAGACTGGGGGAAATAATAATTGCAATACCTATTTCTGACAACAGAGTGGGCCAAAAAAAGTGAACACTTTTTTTTTAGATACTATGGATTGAACTCAGGGGCATTCTACCTTCGAGCTACACCCCAGCCTGATTTTTTATTCTTTATTTTTAAACACTAAGTTGTGGAGGGCCTCACTAGTAGCTGAGGCTGGCCGCACACCTGCCATCCTCCTGTCTCAGCCTCCCGAGTAGCGTGTTCCACCACGCCCGGCGGAACAGATAGGCAAATGGCCACAAACCCAGGGAAAGATGTGCATCACTGTTGGCCATCAGAGAAATACAAAGTGAAACAACAAAGAGATACCTTGACACTCAGAATTTCTACAGTAAAATTTTGTCAGGAATGTAGTACAACTAGAAGTTTCAATGATGCCTGATGCAATGTAAAAGGACATAAATGCTTTGGAAAACTGCTTAACATTTCTTATAAAGTACTCACTATGACCCAGCAATTGCACTCGTAGATGTTTACCCAAAATGAATATAATTTATATGTATAAAAATAATGTAACAGTACATGAATAACAGGTATATGCATAATAAGCCCAAACTCTAGACAAGCTAAATGTCTACTTAACATGGCAAATGGAGAAATAATTATGGTTTATGCATTCAATGGAATACTACTTGGCAACAAACAGAAATAATTACTGACATCTGCAATGGCATGACAGAGTCCCCCAAACATTACATGAGTGAAGAAAGCCAAGAATCAAAAGGTACATCGTATAATTTCATTTGTACGAAAGCATAATTTATAGCAACATAAATCAAATAAGTGGTTACTTGGGGCTAAAAAGGTGGAGGGTGGGGGAGCTTTGCAGGAAAAGGGCATGAGAAAAATTTTCAGGGGGCAGAAATACTCAATATTGTGATTTTTGGTATTGGCTTCACGACTATGCACATTTGTAAATTTTGCAGCACTGTATGCTTAAAATAGGTGCATTTTATTTAATGTAAATTATATCTTAATCTACTTGATTTTTTAAAGTTCAGCCTTGTTAATTGATAGAATGTCTTGTAAATTGGTTGGCTAAGTGGTTCAGATCAGAATGCACCTGCCTTTCAATCTTATATGATTAAAAAGTGCATATTTCTTTGGCATGACATTTGATCTACTATTTGTCTATGTTAGTGTATCTTGAACAAAATTAGGGATTAGAGATTATATACAGTTATGTTTGTTTAAGATCCATACAACAAATAGGAACCTAGAATTGTTTCAAGATAAAAACTTGCTCTGACTAGAATTACAACCAATGATATATACCTTTTCCTAGGGTAGATGAATTATATAAAGTAGAGGATTTGCCTACATTCGGGTTGAATTTAAAGACTCCAATGTCCTAAATCCTTTATAACTTTGTCATTTGACAAATATTCAGCAATGTGACAGAGTTTTTAAGTAAGTTGCCTCCATATTTGTATCTTTCAGTGTATACAAACCATCTGTTTTCTCGCCTACTCAAATAAATCTGAAAAAGCAAAGTTGCTACATCATGAAAATAAGAACGATTTTTGGTCACTAGATATATCAAAAAGTAAAGCAAAAGGTATATGTTCACATAGTCAGTAATAAAACTCCTATGGCACCAACTTTTAGGTGGTCTGAGATCTCAAGTTAGAGAAAGGGCAGTAAGTGAGAAATGGGTGGGGTGATGGTTGGGGATAAGTACTCAATGCCCCAGAGCTAGCCTGCACTACTGTGTAACATGTGGATGATGGAGTTTGATGGGCATGCAGGGCTCTGAGGTCCATGAAAAGACTATGTCCAGACCACCTGCTATTAGGAATAGAACAAGTTGATGGATGCTAGACAGGGCTAACTGTACGTAGAATGAGAGCAGGCAGGGTCTGACACCTGAAGTCACATAAACTCTGCTATGACATCCAGGTCATTCCAATTGGGAAGGCAGCATCATCTGGAAGGCTTGCGGGCTTTTCTGGTAACATGCTGACAGGCAGCATCGTTTTCGGGTGAGCAAGTGCTAGTTTGTCGTCTTATTTCTCTACTGAGAAGGAGGAAAGGAAGGGAACAGTTACTGCATTTACTGTGAGCCAACTAGAGGCATTTGCTTATGAAATTCCATCTTATCTCCACATATTGCCCACATTTTCATAATAGGAAACCATGAAAGGGAAGTTCTGAAAAATCGTCACTTGCCTATGCTCATACAGTAAGCCACTAGAGTTCAGAATTAAAGTCAGTGCTATCTCTCTCCATAAACTGTGTTCTTCCCACATCTTCACAAGGCTAGAAGATCATTTTTGCCAGTACATAAAAAATTGATAAGACCTTTATGGACAAATGAATACTGTCCTGGTCAACATTCTCACTGACATAATCCAAAAAACCTGACCACATAACTTAGAGGAAGGAAGACTTATTTGCTCACAGTTTTTGGAGATTTTGGATTCAGTTCATATGAGGCCGGGTCTGCGGATCTCAGGGGATATAGGCAGGAAGCAGAGAGAGAGAGAGAGAGAGAGAGAGAGAGAGAGAGAGAGAGCGCAGGGGCTCTGCTCTCACATCATGGAGGCCAGAAGGAAGACAGTAAGCAAGCAAGGGGATTCAAAGACAAAAGCACAGTCCCTAAGGCCACACCTCCAAGGACCCACCTTCTCCAGCCACTCCCCACCTGCCTAGGTTACCTCCCAGTAAACCCACCACAATAGATGTACACACTGATGAGATTATAACCCTCAGGACTTAATTACAACTTTGAACATCAGTACATGAGCTCTTCGGGGGGCATTCTATATCTAACCATAACACATACTAATCAAATTCGCAGAAGAGTGATTCATCATGAGTTCTAATTTAAAAATACACAATGAGAAAATAAAACTGACCATAAAGACTAGAGAGCTTGAAAGAACAATTTAGTAATTCTCTCACTAAATGCAAGAGTTACCTGGAAAACAAAATTTCATTAAAAATATTGTTTGGTTGAAATAAATCAGAAATGAAGACTAGAGTGATCTTTAGTATACCCTAATGTGCCTCTACTAAGAGAGATCAAGATGGTCTTCGTCACTTGTGGATGAGCCCCTATTGCTCATGTTCCTTGGTCGGGGCTCACTCTGTAATGGACAGTACTGAGTACACGCTACTGCTGCCATAACACATAAACATGTCGCATGAAATTGCTTTTCTCTTTCAGAATCATTTACATTCATTCATTCAATATATTTTGTGCATTTCTACTGGTTAGACTATTCTAGGTACTCTTAATTGTTAAATACAATTGTAAATAAAAATAAAGTCCCTAAAGGACACACATGGATTTTTTTCCCCTTTGATGGTGGTACTGGGGATTTAACCCAGAGGCATTCTACTTCCAAGTTATACCCACAGCTCTTTGTAAATTTTGTTTTGTTTTGTTTTGAAACAGGGTCTCACTAGGTTGCTGAGCATCTCACTAAGTTTCTGGGGCTGGTCTTGAATCTGTGATCCTCCTGTCTCAGCCTCCAAGTACTGGGATTACAGGCATGCACCACCACATCTGGCTATGATGGAATTTTACTCACCGTAAAGAACAAAACTATGTCATTTGCAGGAAAATAGATGAAACTGGAGAATATTAGGCTAAGTGAGATCAGCCAGTCTCAGAAAGTTAAAGGTCATATGTTTTCTCTTATATGTGGAAGCTAGAGAGAAAATAGGAAACAAAAGGAACTTCAGATAAATGAGGAGGGAGACCAGTAGAGTAGTGGATGGAGATTGGGGGAAGGAGGTGGGGAGGGGAAAAAGGAGGATTGAGGGAGGAAACAGTTCAAATAATGTTATGTCCATATATGAAAGCATTACTACCAATCTCACTAACATGTATGGGGAGGGAGGAAGGGGGAGTGGTGTGGATGCAGAAGGAAACACAAGTGACGTATGCATGCATGTTTATACCACTTTGAAACTCACTCTGATGTATAACTACAGTGCACCAATAGAAGTGTAAATTTAAAAAATAAACGTCCTTGCTTTTGATAGAGGGAGTATTTAAAAATGTCAGAACCAAAGAAATTAAAACACTGACTTAGCTACAGCTTTATTTTTTTATTTTTTATTCATTTATTTTTTTTGCGGTACCGGGGATTGAACGCAGGGGCGTTCTACCTCCGCGCTACGCCCCGGCCCTATTTTTTTATGCTTTATTTTTGAAACCGGGTCTCACGAAGTTGCGGAGGGCCTCGCTAGGTATATATGCAAATAGAATTGTTTTTTATAAGTTGACTTTATTTTATACTATTCTCCACAAATCGCTATACCTCAAAAATCTGGGGATAGCTTGCTGTCATCCCTGTGTATCACCTACATAAGGCAAATTCCTGGTTGAATGAGTTCCTATGCTTCCTGTAACAGCCAGTAGTGGTCAAGGAGTTTTGATCTTGTGACATTTCTGAGTGTTCCTGCATCTTCTCTTTCTTTTTTATTTATTTCTTTTCTTTTTTTGTTGTTGTGGTAGTAATAGAGATTGAATCCAGGGGCATTCTACCTCCATTTTATTTTGAAATGGTCTCACTAAGTTGCAGAGGGCCTCGCTAAACTGCTGAGGCTGGCCACAAACCTTTGATCCTCCTGACTCAGCCTCCCATGTACTGCGACTATAGATGTGTACCACCACACTTGGTTCCTACAGTTCCTCTTAGTGCAAAATTTGTTGGAGATTTAGTAAATCTCCGAAGAAGTCCTGCAAGCAAGTAATCATGGTTGCACTTATTGTACTCTACAACAGATGTCATCCCTTTTGAGTACTATATGTTCCTGAGAGATTCTAAATTGGTTTCTCAGCTAACTTTCATGATTATACCTTTCTGAATCACTGTCTTCACAGTGGTTAATCAGTGAAAACATACCTGCTTCGTGGAGTTACTTCAGAAACAATTCCCTTTTAATTGACTTTTTGGGTATTCTAAATCATTGAGGATCATTGTAATCCCAGTACTTGGGAGGCTGAAACAGGAAGATCACAGGTTCGCGGCCAGCCTCAGAAACTTGTGAGGCTCTGTGCAACTTAGTGAGACCCTGCTTCAAAATTAAGAATAAAATAGGGCTGGGGGTATAGCTCAGAGGTAGACTGCCCTGGGTTCAATCCTCAGTATCATAAATAATAAATAAATAAATAAATAAATAAAATAACAAATAAATATAGGTTCATGTCATCTGCATATAGAGATAATTTCAGTTCTTCTTTTCCTATTTGAATTGCTTTGATATCCTTCTCTTGCCTTACCACTCTGGCAAGAGTCTCAAGGACTATATTGAAAAGGAGTGGTGATAGTGGCCATCCTTGTCTTGTTCTTTATTTTAAAGGAAATTCCCACAGTTTTTCACCATGCAATATGATGTTGACTCTGGGTTTATTGTACGTTGCCTTAATAATGTTTAGGTAAATTCCTTCTATTCCAATTTTCTAGTGTTTTTTTTAACATGAATGGACATTGGATTTTGTCATATACTTTTCAGCATCTATTGAGATGATCATGTGGGTTTTGTCCTTAGTTCTATTTATGTGGTGAATGAAATGTATTGATTTTCATATGTTGAACCAGCCTTACATCCCTGGAATGAAACCAATTTGGTCATGGTGTACAATTTTCATGATATGGTTTTGAATGCATATCGCTAGTATTTTGTTTGGAATTTTTGCATATATGTTCATCAAAGATATTGGTCTGTAGTTTTCTTTACAAAATACATCTAAAAAATCAGTAGCTTTTGTATATGCCAACCATGAACCCACTGAAAAAGAAATCCAGAAAACAATTCCATTCACAATAACCTCAGAAACAATAAAATACCTAGGAATAAATCTAACTAATGAGGTAAAAGATCTCTACAATAAAATTATAAAACACTAAATAAAGAAATTGAAGATGATCTTAGAAGATGGAAAGATCTCCTATGCTCTTGGATAGGCAGAATCAATATTATCAAAATAGCCATTCTACCAAAAGTAATCTACAGAGTCAGTGCAATCCCTATCAAAATACCAATGTCATTCTTCACAGACCTAGATAAATCAGTCCTAAATAATGAAAGATAACCAAATCAGTCCCAGAATAACTAAAGCAACTCTCAGCTAAAATATGATGTAGGAGGCATCACAATTCCTGACTTCAAATTATACTACAGAGCTATAGTAATTAAAAACAGTATGGTGAGCCGGGCGTGGTGGCACACGCTTGTAATCCCAGTACTTTGGGAGGCGGAGATCAGAGGATCCGGGTTCGTGGCCAGCCTCAGCTCGCGTAGGCGCTACATTTTAAAATTTTAATGGCTTTAGTTTTATTATTATGACTAAAAATCTCAAAAGAAGGAATTCATGAAGTGCTTTGATGAGAAAAATATTATAATTTGCCATCAGAGTAATTCATATAATAAACAAATGGAACATTATGCAAAAATAATGCTTCCAAGAGTAAACAAAGAAAAAACTTATATATTAAAATAATTAAAATGATAAAAAATGTTAGAGTGAGCCGGGCATGGTGGCGCATGCTTGTAATCCCAGTACTTTGGGAGGCGGAGACCGGAGGATCCGGGTTCGCGGCCAGCCTCAGCTCTCTCCCTCCCTCTCTCCCTGTCTCTCTCTCTCTCTCTCTCCTTAGTGAGGCCCTCCGCAACTTCGTGAGACCCGGTTTCAAAATAAAGTATAAAAAAATAGGGCCGGGGCGTAGCGTGGAGGTAGAACACCCCTGCGTTCAATCCCCAGTACCGCAAAAACAAACAAACAAACAAACAGACAAACAAACAAAAACAACCCCAAAAAACAGTATGGTGTTGGAACAAAAACAGAATAGAAGATACAGAAACAAATCCACACACTTATAGCCAATTGATTTTTGGCAAAGATGCCAAACACATATGTTGGAGAAAAGACAGCCTCTTCAACAAATGGTGTTGGCAAAACTGGTTATACCTTTGCAGGAAAATGAAATAAATCCCTACCTCTTGCCCGGCACAAGTGTCAACTCAAGATGTGTCAAAGACCTGGAAATTAGACCAGAGACTTTGAAATTACTAGAGGAGGGCATAGGTTCAACACTCCAACATATAGGCACAGGTAGAAACTTCTTCAATAAGATCCCCAAAGCTCAGGAAATCAAAACAAGAATTAGTAAATGGAATGGCATTAAAATAAAAAGTTTCTGCTCATCAAAGGAAACCATCAAGAATCTAAAGAGAGAACCTACAGAATGGGAGAAGATCTTTGCCAACTATTCCTCTAATAGAAGACTAATATCTAGAATATACAAAGTACTTAAATGACTTAACACTAAAAAAACAAATAACCCAATCAATAATGGGCAATTGAACTATATAGACACTTCACAAAAGAAGAAATACAAATGGCCAATAAATATATGAAAAAATGTTCAGCATCATTAGCAATCATGGGAATGCAAATCAAAACTACAGAGATTCCATCTAAGTCCAATGAGAATGGCAATCATCAAGAAGTCAAACAACAATAAATTCTGGCCAGGATGTGGTGAAATAGGAACTCTTCTACACTGTTGATGGGACTGCAAATTAGTACAGCTACTATGGAGATCAGTGTGGAGATTCCTCAGAAAATTGGGAATGGATCCACCATATGATCCAGCTATACCACTCCTGGGTATCTTTCCAAAGGGACTGAAATCAGAATATTATAGTAATATATGCATATTCATGTTTATAGCAGCACAATTCACAATAGCCAAATTATGTAACTAACCTAAGTGTTCATCAATAAATGAACAGATTACAAAATTATGGGACATAAATAACATGGAATTCTACTCAGCAATCAAGAAAGAACAAAATCATGTCATTTGCAGGAAAATGGATGGACCTGGAGAACATTATATTAAGTGAGATTAGCCAGTCACAGAGAGTGAAGGGTCATATGTTTCTCTCATATGCAGAAGTTAGGGAGTAATTGGGATATAAGTGGGAACTTTGGATAATGGAGGAGAAACCCCAGTGGAGCCAGGGAGGTGGAGGCAGTCTAAGGGAAGGGTGGGGGAAGAGGAAGGATCGATGGAAAAATCACTTCCATTAATATTATATACATATGTGAGAATACCAATGCCAATCTTAATATCCTGTATGGGAAAGGGGAGGAGTGAGGAGGGAGCTGGGGGAAAACTCATCAAGTGCTGTGTGCACGTATGTCACTATCACTGTGAACTACATTATGATGTGAGACTATGATGCACCAATAAAAGTATAAAAAAAAAACCTAAAAAGAAACACTTCCCTAAATCCATACCAAGTGACTGGGGATTTGCACAGCACTGCTCTCCCTCTCACCACTAAGAGGGCTTTGTGACCCTGGTTCTGTCTTGTTTACTCTTTATTCTAGGACTTTCTTACATAAAATACCAGGAGAAATAAGTAGGCTGATGGCTGAAAATTGAAACTCTTAATGATTATCTAAGACTTTTGATCAAAATGCCACTTATGAAAGAATTCATCTTAACCATGAAAGCGGCCCTTACCCTCGGATTCCCAGTCCCTGTCAAAATAAAATTAAAACACAATCTCTAGTACAATGGAAATTCTCCGCTTCTAGTGGTGATTAGGTAGATTTCATACAGTGGATATATATTGAACAGTTTCTGCCCTGAAGCAGTTTTCATTTAAAGCTGAGCAGCACATAATTTATACACATACTAATCAATGCTCCAGACTTGTCGGGAGGATGGGCTGAATCCTGCCCCTTTCATTAACCATCTGGGTGATGGCTCCATTACTAGAGAGCTGGGGAGCAGAGGGGGAAGGGTGCAGCATTAGAGGTCAATGGCAGGCCTGAAAACCAGCGTGGCACTTCCTGAGTGACCGTGAGCTGATGCTTAACCTCTCTATTCCTCAGTTGCCCTATTCGTATAAAGTGGAGATAATAACAGTACATATCTTAGAGTGTTTTTGCAAGGGTTAAAGGAGTTAGTACATGTAAATCCTACAACACTCTCTGACAAAGAATATGCAGTCAATACATATTGGCTTGTTCCTTAACCCCTGGGCCTTGGCACTCACTCCTCTTCTTACTTCCCTTCTCCTTCACTCTTGCCCCCCTGGGATTGCACTCCCTAATAAAGTTGTATAAGATGCACCATTGCCTGAGGTTTGCCTTCTGGAGGTCCGGGAAGATGATGTCTAAGATTCCTTAACGCTCTTTAAAAAATCACATTTTGGTGCAAAGACAGTGAACTTGTAGTCAGAAGACCTAGTTTTATGTCCCAGTTTCAACAATGATACCTGTGTATCCTTGGGCTAGCCATCTAACCCCCCTAAAACACTGGATTTGGTTTTAGTAAATGTGGATAAAATGTACTTGCTTCTGTGAGGAATATCTTTCTTCACAAAAGGATTGTAAGGACTGACTGGGATGTTTATATGAAGACAGCTCTTATTTGTAGAACTATTCAACTCTGTATCTGTTGAAGGACAGTTTTTATCTTTTTCGCCTCATATAAGTGGGGATTTCTGCTCCCTGCCACAAGGGGTAAGGATTGGGGAGACCTCTTCTGGCCTGTCATTCTTCCTCCAGCCCAGGTTTTCAGTGGTAGGGCACACGTGGTTCATGCATGACAGGCCCTTTTGCCCTCATGAATTGCCATGAAATCAGATGAGGTGTCATTCATTCCTCCTCATAACTTCCTGTTACCCTGTTACTATAAGCTCAGCTGTACCTCCTATGTGAACAGGCCCATTTTGGTCATCCTCTCTTTGTTCTGTGACTGGGTACATGAGGCCAGCCTGCTAATCTTGCAGCAAGTTAGAATAGGCAAGTGTACTTGATATCTGTACTACAAGTTCAACTGATTTCACAACCAGTCCCTATGACTCAGGGGGAAGGAGGTTCTAGTAGTCTAAGCTCCATGATCACCATAGTTCACAGAAGTCTTGAAGGATAGGGTGATTAGCAGCTAATGAAGCTGACAGTTGGTGAGCCTATTCTCTATTTTGTTAGAATCTGGAAAGGAATAGGGATGTCTCCCCATTCCCCATTAGACCTTCAAACAATAGCAATATCTACAACACGGGGATCAACACTATCCTCAGTCATCAATTTTATCCTGTTGCTGATGCTTCATCTTCAAAATGGAAAAAATGAACTCAGAAAGGTAAATTTACAGCCACATTCCATTTGAAAATGAAATGAGAGAGAAACAAAAGTCTGTTTAGAAAGATAGATGTAAAAACTTAACAAGAAACAGACCCTATCTGTATTGTACTATATTTGCATGGAAAGCCATCTGGCCACAGTCCAGTTGTACCTCCATGTTCTGTTCATAATATAGCATCTTATTTCTGTCTGTTCAACATAGTGTACACATAGACAGTGGGCTATTTAGTATGGATTTTGACTGCTAGCAACAACAGTTCTAAAAATAATCAGGATTACCCGCACACTTCACTGAATATCTATATGACAGAAAATGTGTTTCAAACACAACAGAAAAGACTGAAGCCAGCATACCACTGCTATCTCAAACTAATCAGAAAGACTGCTGTCTCATTAGTGGGACCTGTTTCAGCTCAGAATCTTAGCTATAAAGCTTACCAATTCTGGTGGATTTGTATTATTCCAGTTTAGCTAAAATGGAATGGTGTTTCCCACAATCCCCCTCTCTGATAGCTCCATGTTAGCATGGGCCACAAGGGATATTCACCTGAGATTTGGAAGACAAAAGTATAACAGGAGTCATATTCTTTTATGCTTGGGAGTCGGTGAACCAAGCATTGCTCTCAATATTTGCTGGCTTGCCTTGTTGGTGTGAAGCTGCAACAGCTGGCATGCAGCTGCTCCAGCTCCTACCAGCTCCTCCTGCAGCTTCTCTGACTTCTGGGCCAGGTGCATGTTCAGAAGGGCCTGTAGGACTCAGGTCATCAAAATTGGAGACTTGGAGCCAGCAAGAGAACAACATAGTTTCTAGTCCATCTTTCTGGATTCTGTATTTTCTTCTCTCTCCCCTTCTTTATGTTCATTTTCTCTTTCCAGTGACCTCAATTCCAATGCCAGATATGAATAATAGCCTTAGATAGACTGTTTAACAAGTTTCCACAAATGTAAGGTCAAATTCTTTTAATAAATCCCAATGCTTCCATTTCTCTGATTAAAACTAACTGATACAGATTTTAGTACTGGAAGTGGATCCATAGATAGGGAACTTTACTGGTAGGTTCTCTGAATTGGTTTTATATTACCTGGAATTGGTTTTCTGATGTGATGAGATTCAGAGTCATTAACAACCCTCTTCCCAGTGAGAACAACTAATGAAGTGCAATGATGAGCTCAAGCCCATGGAAATCACTGGTATTATTATATTCTTTACTATCCTGAAGCAGCTTGCCTGAAAACAAATAGTAGAAAGGTTTTCTGAAGACTCAGTTATGGATGGCAACACCATAACTGGCTGGGGTAATAGCCTTCAGAATATGGTATATGTTCTAAATCAGTGACTAATAAGTAGTTCTATTTCTTAGATTGCTAGAATTCAAAGATCTAGAAACCAAGGGGCTACAAATAGAGTAGCTCTTCTCACTAAAGATCAACTAGTAAAACAGCCAGGCATGGTGGCACACACTTGTAATCCCAGTACTTGGGAGGCTGAGACAGGAGGATCACAGGTTCACGGCCAGCCTCAGCTACTTAAATGAGGCTCTCCGCAACTTGGTGTGACCCTGTTTCAAAATAAAGATTAAAAAATCAGGGTGGGGGTGTATCTCGGAGGTAGAATCCCCTAGGTTCAATCCCCAATACTGAAAAAAAATCAACTAGTCAAATGTATACTCCCTGGACTCATAACTTATGGCTCTGGTGATTTTAGACATTTTAGTTTCCAAGTGAGGAATGCTTCCACCTGAAGACACGGCAGCGGTTCCACAAAACTGAAAGATGAGCTGCCACCTACCTCTTTAGGCAAAGAGGGCACTGGGCGGAACCAGGCCTGGAGCTACTCCAGCTCCCACCATGTCCCCTTCTGCTTCTCTGACTCGTAGCTAAGGTGTGTGTCTAGCTTTGTCATAAAAGAAGACATCGCCAGGGGAGAGGCTTGGGGGAGGTGAGTACGCAATGTGGGCTCCAGTTCATCATGAATTCCAGTTTGTGCTTCTGGGTTCCAGATTGTCATCTCTCTCCCCTTCCACTCACACGTTTTTCCCTTCCCAAATGTTTGCCCCACTGACTCCGAGCACAGATGACTCAGCACAGATGAAAGAACAATGGTTTTTACTTAAACTATTTAACCAGCTCCCATAATAGTATAAGGACAAATACATAAATATGACTCATGGGTCATATGTACGTGTGTGCGCGTGGGTACCTACACACACCAGAGTAATAGAAACTTGAAACATATGTTGAATCCAAAGTGTTCTAGTGTGGATCTGGAGTGTCTCCCAAAGGCTCCTAGGTAGAAGACATGGTCTCCAACCGGTGGCGCCATTGGGAGGTGGAGGAAACTTTAGAAAGTGAGACCTAGTTGGTAGGAGATGGATCGCTGGGGATGTGTCTTTGAAGGTGTCTCTGCCACACACCCACCCTGCCTGATATTCTGCCTCACCACAGGTTCAGAAACAATGGAGCCATCTATTGGAGCCTTGGACTGAAACCTCTGAAAATGTGAGACAGAACTAAATCTTTCCCCCTTTAAGTTTTGTTTTTTCCTTCAGCGATTTTGTCATAGCGATGGAAGGCGACTAACACAGAAAGGAAATGGAATAAATTGAAAAGATGGTCTGTCTGATCATACTTAATGTCTTGAAACAATACAAGTTTATTATCCTGCTGCTCTGGAGGTCAGAAGTTTGATGGGTTGGGCTGATTTCTCTGCTCCAGGTCTTGCAAGGCTGAAATCAGTGGATCAGGCAGCCTGGGCTCTTATCTGGAGACTTCCAAGGAGACCCCGTTCTCTTTTGGGTTGTTGGCACAATTCAGTTCCGCCTGTAGCTCCTGGTTCCTTCCTGACTATTGTTTGGGGTAGTTCTCAGCCTGTATTCTCTGGTTCATGGTCCCCTTTATCTTCAAAGTCAGAAACTATGCATCAAATCCTTCTCACGCTTCAACTCTCCCTGCCTCATCTGCCTTGCCTCCAACTGGAGAAAGTTCTGTACTTCAAAGGACTCGCATGGTTACATCGGGCCCTCCTGATTAATTTAGTGTACTTTCTTCATCTTTGGGTCAGCCGATTTGTATCTTTAATTAAATCTGCTGTGCCCCTCCCCAGTAGTAACTGAATGATAATCTGATTGTCTAACCAAGTAGTAGACGTCTTGGTGGGATATAGGTAGTATTCACCTACCACAGAGTCAAGTCATAGTTAGTCCTAGTTCTAGAACTTAAAGCACAAAGTGGGGACTGAAAAGCAGAAGACCAGGGCCAGGTCACGGAAGACACATGTCATCCTATGGAGTAGAAACCTTATAAGTATTTGTATGGGTTTTAGTAGGGAGCTAAGGTTTCTGTTTTAGTTGGATTTCTGGATGGAAAAAAAAAATAGAAGGTGAGAGACTTGTCCTAGGTCAAGAATGAGTCTGAATGATAGAGTGATGGTAGAAATTAACAAAAAGTTATGTATTCCAGAATTATCTAGACAGTAAAATAGCTAGGACTCGGATGCTGAGGGTTAAAGAGAAAGAAGGGGTGCTCTGAGGTAATTTCTAAATTTCTGATGGAGGAAGATGACCAAGAGTGTGATGCGGGTACTGAGACCTGAGACACAGGCAGGCAAGCAGGTCTGGAGGAGGGTGGGGGGCAGGGAATGAGGGCTTCTATTCTGGACAAAGGGCCTTCGAATGTATTTGAGATTTATGAGGGAAATGCAAATCTGTGAATGTGTGTGTGAGAGAGAGAAGGTTGTTTCTTATTTTGCTTCGTTTTTTACCTAGTAGTAGGGATAAGAGCAAGGGAGCAGATTCATTAAACCACTTAAAAACTAGAGCTCCTTGGAAATAAAAAGAGAAATAATGCTCCCTAAAATCAGTTTGTATAAATCTCATCTAGATTAATGGCTGGCCCTCAGTGACTGATTATGCTTTGTTGGTGGTAAGTTTCAGAGACTTTTGGATACAAACTTCATCTGGGTTCTTCAGCCCTGCTCAGCCTGCCGACACTCATGGAGTATGTTTGCATGCTCACAATTTAAGAATATATGTAGCTGGGCATGGATAGTGCACGCCTGTAATCCCAGTACTTGGGAGGCTAAAACAGGAAGATTGCAGGTTGGAGGCTAGCCTCAGCAACTTTGTGAGACCCTCAGCAACTTAGTAAGACCCTGTTTCAAAATAAAAACAGGCTGGGGGTATACGTTGGAGGTAAAATGCCCCAGATTCAATACTCATTAACACACATACACACACACACACACACACACACACACACAGAATACATGTAATGAAGACTACAGAAGAGGAAAAACAGCAATGGGAGTTATTTAGTATATAAATATGCTATGTCCTCTCTATATGCTATGTCCATCCCAGCTTTAGGACTCTCATTTTTTCTTTTCTAGCATCCAGGATATTATTTATAAAGAAAAACAAACTGGGCCATAAGATTAAGGAACAAGCTACACAGCATGAGATACTTAGAAAAGTATCTCAAGGAGAATTAGAAAATCAAAATGCAACTATAAAATCCTGCAGCCATTACCCACTGGAATTTTCTTCCAAAGAATTAATGACAATGGTCAAATTCAACCTTTTCTATACGAGAAGGTTATCAGTGTGGATAACTGATCCTATAAAGCATGAAGTGTTTAATGCATTTTAGGAATTAGAATAGAAAATGAGTGTAACTTAATTAAAAACATAATTACAGTAGGAGTTAATCATGTCACAGGTACCAGACTTTTTTGCCATTACAAGCAAGGTCAAAAACTTCAATTTTCTTCCTTTGTGCATTTTGATAACTCAAGGCCAATTGCAATATTTCAACAAAGAGGCAATCTTGGTAGAATTGTCTCCTCTTAAATATATTTTTCTCAGAAAGTTAAATATAGCACAACTCTCTGTTATGTGTGCCACACAAAGTCACACACACGCACCATACAAAAGACTTGTGTTCCCACAGCATTCATTTAAACTCGGACTTCACATACTTGGACCGTTTTCTTAATCCTCAGCAAAATAAACTAAAAATTTCTTTGCATTTTCAAAGTCAAATTCCTTATTTTTTTTAAAGTATTGCTCTTAGAAAAAATTTCCATTACTTCCATTAAATGTAAGCCACAAGGAAAAGCTTTGCCCTGGACTGAAAATGGGAAGCGACCTGCTGAATTAAACATAAAGTCTGGAGGTGTTTTCACAGCTTGCGAGAGAGTCTATGTCGTTTACCCATTAATTGAAGGGCTGAGGATATACTGCTGAGATCAGGGGCTTTGGCCATGTACAGCTTATTCTTTCCTGACTTCTCATTATACTGCCGCCACCCTAGCTCCGGCCCTCATTATCTCTCACCTGGACCATCCTAATAATCTTCTAACTGGCTTTCTCCAGATCAGTCTCCTTCTGAACTTGGGCCTTCAAAATATCCCTGCAAGATTCACTTTCTGAAGAGCTATGCGGATCCTGCCACAACTGCACTCAAAAGCTTTAATGGACCCCCACTGTTTGTCAGATTAAGCCCCAGCTCCTCGTCATCAGTCAGCTGCTGCGGAGGCCCTCCCATCTTGCCCTGCCAGCATGCGCTCTCCTTCTACTTCAGCTCTTCTGTACATGACCAGAGTCTATCCTCTTCCTGTCCACTGAACCGCCTCCCATTCCTTTCTTGACTCCATAACTGTGCTGTTTCTTCCCATCAACAGTGCTCCCATCTTGACTTGTGCCTGTGTTTGCTCATCAAAAAATGCCACCAGCCCTGCAAAGTTGCCCTCTCTCATTAACATTTTACATTAACATTTTACATTAACATTTGTAATCTCTCTCATTAACATTTTTTTCTGACCAATCTGTCCTTCTTGAGTCTGCTGAGACCTTCTGTTCAGACACCTTTTGTAGCATTTATCATATTCTTCTTTATATTATAGATATTTGTGTATTTATTTTATTCCCTTTCTTTTTTGGAAAAAAATCCAACACCCTCATTGTAATTTTTTTTGAGATTACAAAAGAAATGAATTATCACAACTAATAAAGAAATCAAAGTAATTATGCTTTTAAAAATTATAATGGCCCTACTGAGAATCTTCCCCATCTGCTGATAATTATTAGCCTCATAGATTACACTGAAAAAAAAATATATGTAATGTTTAGCATAGAACCTGTCACATGGTAAGAACTCAATACATCTTTGCTATTTTTATGATTATAATTAGTTCCCTGAGAGCAGCACTGTCAACTTTTGGTTGCAATATTCACAACTGGCTGGTCCATTAAGTGATACAATTTTTATGTCACGGCAAATTTAAGATCATCTCTTCTCAGTAATGATAATCAATAGTAACAATGCACTCCACATTTTTTATGACATGGCTTATGGGCTTCAAAAATAAGTGAATAGTGGTGGAGAGGGAACAATGTAAGTTAATCCTGTGTGTGGTAGGGGCAGGGGCAACTTTCCCCTTCACCCTCAGAAGGTTCACTGATATGAACTGATAGTAGGCTGGCCAATAGGAGAAAAGGTATACAAACTTATTCATGTGCACTGGGGTATCACAGAAAGGTGAGTTCCCAGTAACACAGCAAGGTCCAGATGTTTATATACCCTTCTTCCTAGGAGGGAGGTAGAGGAAGGAATGTAGGAGATCTTGAGGGGTACCAAACAACTGTTACAGGAATTGAATAGGTGCATTGCACAAACAAGAGTTTGTAAATGATTCTCTTTGGAAACTGAAAGGGACAGAATGGATGAGGTATGTGGACGAGTTATGGGAAGGTGAGACAGGGCTGCACTGTGAGCTAAGGCTGTCTTGTTACACAGGTGAGATCTCTCCAGTAACCTCTGGAGCTGCCCTCACAAGACAGCAGATGACAGGTCTGCCTGGGCATTGGTAACAGCATAGTTTCTTCTCTTTTCTGGAGGTTAATCTTTCTTGCTAATTTAATGAGATTTCTAGGGAGGAGGTTTCCTCAGATAAGTGAATTCCTCTCCTTGTACTTGGAAGATGGGGAGCAAGAGAAGGTTAGAAATTCCTTAGTTCTGAGGCAACTTCTAAGTCTTCCAATTACTTTTAATACAATGTCACATAGCATGCCAAAAAGAAAGGAAAAAGAAAGAAAGAAAGAAAGAAGGAAGGAAGGAAGGAAGGAAGGAAGGAAGGAAGGAAGGAAAGAGAGAGAGAGAGAGAGAGAGAGAGAGAGAGAGAGAGACAGAGAAAGAAAGAAAGAATCCCTGGGGTATTGTTTTCTGAGCCCTAACAGTGGGTGGCGAAGGACCAGTTAAACTGACTCCTGGTTTTTCTGGGCATTACTATGGGTTCACAGCCGTATTTTTTTTTTCCACAGTGAAAGAAATACATAAGATCCCTTAATCATAGTTTAGCAAATGAGACAAATAGCCATTTCAGAACTTTATGCTGTTTCACCATAATCACAAATGTGTCATCTCAGGGTTCAGATAGGAAATGTCGTATGATTCAAACAACCTGTTGAGCCTACACAAGAGAAAACATTTCAGTGTTTCCAAAGCAATGACCTTGAATGAAGGCTTTCTAACAAAAGTACAGATTAATGATGTCAAACATCTATTTTTAACTTAGTAAAAAATCATGTACAATATTTGTGATCCTAAATCACTGAAAATAAGACTTTTCTAAAGTGTTCAGTTATAATTACTAATTAAGAAGGCTCAGAAAGTGAGCCAACAGGAAAAAAAAAAGTTGGAAACTAAACTGGATCACCTCTGTTTTTTGAAAGCTGAGTGTTGTCAGGTGTTTTAGAAGGTTATAATCCAGAAAAGCATGGTGACACTATATTAAGCACTGATGAAAAAACTATGAAACACTCCAAAAAACATTACAGTGTCCCGTAAAATTAATTTCATTAGTATTTTTTAAAATCAAACTTTGCCTTCTACATAAAACGAGGGAAAGCACCCATGAGTATTATTTAAGTTATGCAGATTTGGCATAGCTAAGAGCCTGGAACTAGGAGTTTGGTGCTACACATTAACTTTGTGCTGAATTTTACCAAAAAATGGAGTCTTCTCCATTTATCTTTAAGTTTGAAAATAGTATAATAAATCATTTTTATGGAGTGATTAAAATTCTTAAATACCCAAGCAGGTTTCCAGGAATCCTTGGTGTGCTTTCCAAATGTGTGTTCTGCCTGCACCCCTTCTAGGAGTGCATGGTGTTAGTAGAGGAGACTGTGATGGTCCCTGGTGGCCTTAGGAAGATCTGGCCTGGGGTCTGCAGGGTCAAGGAAGGCATCAAAGGGGAGTGCAGCTCCCTGCAAGCTGAGAGTGAAGTGCTGAGCAGGCGCTGCCGGGGCGAAGGCAGTGAGGAATATGCCTTCTGAGGAGGTGCTATGGTTTGCATGTGGACTCTCCCCCAGAAAATCTCGTGTGCTGGCAATGCAGCAATGTTCGAACATGAAATAATTAAATGATGAGGGCTCTAATCTCATCAGTGGATTAATCCATTGATGGATTCACAATTTGAATGGATTTACCAGATGGAACTGTAGGCAGGTGGGGGTGGCAGAAGGAGGAAGTGGGTCACTGGGGGGCAGGGCCTTGGGGACTCTATCTGTTCCTGGTCCCTTTGTCTCCCTGTCTCTGCGTGGCTGCCACGAGCTGAGCAGTTTTCCTTCGTCATACCCTGCCACATTTATATTTCTGCCTTGGAGCCAGCTGACCAAGGACTAAACCTCTGAATCTGTGAGTCACAATAAACCTTTCCTTTTCTGAGTTGTTCTTGTCAAGTATTTTGCTCATAAAACACACAAAGCTGACTAATACACAAAATACACAAAGCTGACTAATACAGGAGAGTGACAAGGAGCAGGAGGACCTGAAAGGACACCAGCCCGGAGGCTGGGCAGTGAAGACTGTTTCTGGACCACACTTCAGTCAGGCCTCTCTGAGCCTCTTCCTAATGAAACCTAGGCCCCTCCTCTCTTTAGCCTGCCTAGCCCAGCTTTAGCAAGAATTCCACTAAGTCTCTCTTGAAAATATTTCCCATCCTTGGTATCTGATTACCCTGGCCTGCCTTCAGCAAGAATCCTCCTCTCCTTGATGCCTCCTCTTAGTCATTCCCCCTCATCCCCACAACTCTGCCTGTTGACTATAAATGCCCATTTGGCCTTGTTGTATTCAGAGTTGAGGCCAATCTCTTTCTCCTTTTGTGATAGTCTTCACATCTGTTGCAAGAGTCCTGAATAAAGTCTTTGCAGTTTTAATAAGAGAAGAGAAAGGTAGTAGGAGAGTGTGGGAGGAGGAAGCTGAGGAAAAAGGAGTTGGAGAAGGTAGATGGGGATCACACTGTGGCTCCTAGGCCACAGTAAAGAGTTTGGCCTCTATGAAAAGAGAATGGAGAGCTGGGCATGATGGCACCTGCTCCCATACTTGGGAGGTTGAGACAGGAGGATTGCAGGTTTGAGGACAGCCTTGGCAAGTAGTGAGACTTTCATCAACCTAGCAAAACTCTGTTTCAAAAATAAAAATAAAATAGGACTGAGGGTATAACTTGGAGGTAGAATGTCCCTGGGTTCAATCTCCAGCACCACACACACACACACACACACACACACACACACACACACACATGAGTTTGGCCTCTGTTAAAAGAGAATGGAAAGCTGGGGGTGGGGGCACACACTTGTAATCCCAGTACTTTGGAGGCTGTGACAGGAGGATGGAAAGTTTGGGACCAGTCCCAACAACCTAGCAAGACCCTGTTTCAAAATAAAAAGTATAATGCCCCTGTACCAGTACCACAAAGAGAGAGAGAGAGAGAGAGAGAGAGAGAGAGAGAGAGAGAATGGAAAGGCACTGAAGAGTTTTAAGTCACAGGGTGACATGATCAGATTTGCATTTTTGAATGATCATTCTAGTTTTTAACAAAGAACAACAATACCATCTTAAAAGTTCTTTGCAATATGTAAAGGGACATAAAAGAAAAATTGAGCTTACTTATACATACATAGATGTGCCCCACAAGAAGCTCAGGTAGCTAAGGAGGGATTTAAATCTCTGTCCCACGTGCGGTGAGGGCTCCTCCAGTCTGTGTTCCCCAACCCCAGTCTACCTGCATCAGGAGATATTACAGAGGCTGGCTGTGGCCATCCCAGCCACGGAATCCTCCCACTCCCTGTGGTGAGTGTCATTCCAGCAGCCCCAGGAGACTGGTACCAGCTCTGGAGGGACAGTGCTTGCTCACAGGACAATCCATACCCCAGGTCTTATTTGAAGATAGGGTGGCCGTAAGATGTTATGGGCAAAGCTTCTTTTTAACTTCGCCTAGTGGTAATGGGGACGAGGATTGGGGTCAACTCAGTGAAGTCATTCAGGACCATGAACACTTTAGGCAAACTGGGTTCATTCCAGGTGAAACGAAGAACATTCAATCTATCCACTGGTTGTGAATCTACAGGTTGACACACCCACAGTGTGACCGACAATATCAGAGATGGTAGTGTCTTATCTTAGAGAAACCAATGAGTAAAATTACCTCTCTTCATCCCAGAAGATTGCTACCTTCTGGATCACAGGGACATATACACTTACCTGCACAACCTCCCTTCTGCCTTTGAGAATATCATTTCCAAATATATTTTTTTCTGGTGTTTGGGATTTGCCTTAAAGCACAAATGTGCCATCTCATTACTAAACTTGTCTCCCCAATGACTTTGTTTCTCTGATTAAAAAAATACAGCTCCTTATATTATGCTCCATGAGATTCTCCTATCTTCTCTTGGGTCATGGGTGGCTGTTTTTCTGCTCAATGTCAGCTAATGAGCAGAGCAGGTACGATTTCTAGCATGAAAATCAGGTAAGCATCTAGAAGGGTACATTTTTCTCCAGGATCTGGCTACCGGTTCCTTTGAGATCGTGGTGTGGCTGATATGGGTGTATGGTATGTTATCTTGTTCCATTTGTGTTAGAAAATAGGATTGCATATTTGACAGGTGGGAACATGAATCGTGTTTGACAATGCTTTTCCAGTGAGTAATAGGGGCATTTTGAGAAACTGAGCTGGATGCGCTTCCGTACTCTGTCTGGATGACTAACTGTGATGGTAATGACACCAAACAAAAGGACTTGCTGTCCTGTAGGTACAAACCAATATTATAACACTTAAAAAGCAACATCTTTGCTAATCTGTTATATAAGAAGAGGTTGCAATCAAGACCTCCCGGGTAGTCAGCACGCAAGCGCAGGCATTCTAAAAAGCTGAACAACTGGGTAAGAGTAACTCACATCACAGGGCTTTTTCCCCTCCCACCACTTTTTCTGTGGGTGGCAATCGGCAGTGGATATTATGTGGCAATTGACCTTTATAGAAATGAATGAACATTAGAGTTGAGCATCCATTGGTAAGAATTTTGCTTTCATTAAGCAGTAGGAATTGTAACTTGCAATTTGGGTCAGAAAAGCTTGACGCGATTAGAGTTTTAATTAGAAACATGTGAGCCTTAATTACCTGTTTGTCACTCCTGATTGATATCAGTAGAAATGGTCCTACTTTTGATTGCTAGTCCCTCCAACCGACCCCCTATGGCCTGTTAAATTGGTTGGACTAAAACCCAGGGCATTTAGTGCTGGAAAATCACCGTAATAGTGGAAAAAGTGTCATAGACTAAAAACATAGTTAATTATACTAGGGACTTCAGAACACCATGTCCTTTTGTGGGAAGTGGCTGCTGTGGTCTCCTTTTGTGGTCCCACAGTAGGTAGATGATAAAATTGACTTGCACAAAACAGTCTTTTCCATTCCTACCATCTAGTGCTCAAGTGTAGCAGGTTATGTTCTCAGTAGCATTACCCTCCCACCGCTACTCCTGCAAGTATTCGACCCTACCCAGGTTACTGGTGGTCTATGTTTTAGTCAGCTGTCCATTACTGTGACCAAATACCCAACATGAACAACTTAGAGGAGGAAAGGGTTATGAGGGCTCACAATTTCTGAGACTCAGTCCATAGTTGGCCAGCTCTGAGCAGAAACATTAAGGCGGCAGGGCATAATGGACAGCTGCTTAGCTCATGGCATCTAGGAAGCAGAAAGAGAAAGGGGAAGGGACCAGGGACGTATATAGTTCCCAAGGTGACATCCCCAGTGACCTACCTCCATGAGCCACACCCTACCTGCCTACAGTTACCACCCAGTAAATCCATTCAGACTGTTAATCCATTAGTGGAATTATCCACTCATGAGGTTGGAGCCCTGATTCAACTGTTTTGCCTCTGAACATTTCTGTATTACCAATGCATGAGCTTTTCTGGAGGATATTCCACAGCCAAACTCTTAATCTGGGTAGGCTGACCCTGGAGAAAGAAGCCCAGGTGGCCCGTGACATAGTGACATCCTAGAGGGAAGGAACCACTCCTTATTCATTTGTGGTCCCTAACCCCCCACCATACACACACATGCACTCTGCCCCATGGTTAACTACATCATCAAGCACATGGAAGGTGCCTAATACACAGCTATAGATGGACTGATTGATTCGATGGGCCAAGGAAAGTCTTACTGGTCCCTCTGTCACCCAAACTAATATGCGTTAAGGTGGCATTTTGAGAAAGTCCTTTTAAAACTTCAAATGGCTTGAGTAAAATAACACCATGTCATCAGCATTCATTATTAATGTTCATGGAGTGTTACTCTGTGCCCAGGCTAAGCACTTTGCAAATGTTCAAATCTCAATGCCATCCCTATAAAGTATTTGCTGTTATTCCCATTTCCCAAGTGAGGAAATGAATTACTTTGCTTAAGTTCATTTGCATAAGGCCACAAGGATAGCAAGTAGCTGAATCCTAGCAGTCCCACTCCAAAGCGTGGACTTGTAAACATTGCTTTATACTAACGAGCTCTTTTACAAACTAGAGTGTATAAGACACAGCCCACATTTCAGAGGAAATAGGACAGAGTGTATATTGTCAAAAGTAGAAGAATGAGGGCTGGGTTGTAGGTCTGTAGGAAAACACCTGCCCATCATGCTCACAGCCCTGGGTTCTAACCCCAGCACCACAAAACAAAACAAAACAAAACAAATCAAAACAAAAGCAAAATGGAAGAATGAGAGGCTATGGACATGGGTGATCTAGAAAGCCAGGGTGGGGAGGCCTGAAGCGTCTACACTGACAAGTGAAGGAAGGCCTCTGAAACCAGCCTGCCTGGTTCTTACTTTAAAGCTGTCTGAGCTTGGCCCCAAGCAGAGCTCAGGATTGCCAGCCTGGCATGGTCTAGGTAGATTCTTCTGAGGTGAAAAACCTCAGTGTATTATTTTCCTACCACCACTGGAACAAATCCTCACAAACTTACTGGCTTAAAACAATGCACCTGCCGGATGTGAGTGGCGCACGCTTGTAATCCCAGTACTTTGGGAGGCGGAGACCGGAGGATCGGGGTTCGCGGCCAGCCTCAGCTCTCTCGCTCTCTCTCTCCCTGTCTCTCTCTCTCTCTCTCTCTCTCTCTCTCTCTCCTTAATGAGGCCCTCCGCAACTTCGTGAGACCTGATTTCAAAATAAAGTATAAAAAATAGGGCCGGGGGCGTAGCACAGAGGTAGAACGCCCCTGAGTTCAATCCCCGGTACCGTAAAAAAAAAAAAAATGCACCTTTTTGTCTTACAATTCTGGAGGTCACAAGTTTAAAGTCAAAGTGTTGGAAGGGGTGTGTTTCTTCTAGGACTTGTAGGCTTTCCCTTTCTAGCTTCTAGCTTTCTAGCTTCCAGTCCTTTCTAGCTTCTAGAAGTCACTTACATTCCTTGGTTCATGGCCCCATCCTTCATCTTCAAAGCCAGCAACCTGGCCTCTTTCAATCTCTTTCTCTGCTTCTGTTATCACATCACCCTTTTCTGACTTTGACTCTCTTGTTTCCCTCTTTAAGGACCCTTTAATTACAATGGGCTTCCCTAGATAATCTATCTGGATGTTGATCCATCTCTCTCCATCCCAAGATCCCTAACCTAATCGTACTTGTAAAGTCCCTTTTACCATATTCATAGGTTCTGAGGATTAGGAGGTGGATACTTGGGGGGGGGGGTGCATTAGTCAGCCTACCTACCACAGTTAGTCAAAATCCAAGAGGCTATAAATATAATCTCCTGCCTGATTGGTGATAATCACAAGGATTGAAAATTGTCTGTGTTGTTGAGAATATGGAGAGATGAGAATTGTTCCTAGCTACTAATGAATAGTATACAATAGGAACAGTAGAGAGGCAGCATTATGATTAAAGTTTTAAAGGCTTGTAGTTGTTTTTAACTGACAATTTTAATAGCACATGCTCCCCTGGTTGCTTGGCTCTTTTAGGTACAATTCACATAGAAAGAAGAGGAAGAGTGCACTTTCCCACCTCTCTCAAGAGGATCCCCTTGTCCCCGTGGCTCTGTGCTCTGTCCCTTGACTTCCACAATGCAGCAGCGTTCTTCTGCAGCTGTTCTGTCTGTGACTGTTCCTGCTCTTGCTGTGGTTGTATGAAAACTGTGCTTTTGAATAATGACATTGAGGCACAGTGGTTAAATTTGCTTGTCCCCTTTTCCTACTTTAGGCTATGCAAGTTAGAGCCCTATTTTAACACTGCTCTCTGAATCCATATGTATGAGTTAAGACTGAGTTTGGCTACCCAAAGCTTAAGCCAATCAGGGGTTCATCCTCCCCGGCAAAGAGTCTGTGTGTAGCTGACAGCAATGCAGAGATGCCTCAGGGCTACCGCTGCTCCTCCTGCCTCAGCTGTGTCCTTGACCTTGTATCAGAAGCACTACTGGATCTCTCAGCTTTGCATTCATATTTTAGTGGAAGGCAGGTGAGCCAAAAGGAAGAGGAGGTGCAGCTCGCCCGTCTCTTCTATAACATGTTCCTGAAGCCCTTCTCAGTGACATCTGCAGGGATTTTAGTGGTGAGATCTGGGCCTGTTGTCAATCCAGATACAAGATTGCTTGAGGAGCTAAAGGTTTCAGCATTTTGGATTCTTGAAGTAGAGGAAGAAAGGGAAGATGGGGCTGTGAATGGCTCTGGGCAGCCAAGCCATGATGCCGGCATCACGGTACTCCAGGAGGGTGTGACAGGGAATTTTGGGTGCCTGAGCTGACGTGACCCTTTATTATCAGAAGGATTCGGGCTTACCTTATACAAAAAAAGTTACAAACATGAATCACGTGTGTATCACAGGTGCCCCCCCTCCAAAGCTGATTTTACTAATGATTGTCCTAATATCTAGAAATCTGTCAAAATTACAGTTCAACAAACTAGGGCAAAGTAGAATATATTTATACCAGTACAATATTCCTAAAAAATCATTTATACCATTATTTTATATCACGGTGCTACAAAAAATGGGATTTAATAAAAGAAAGATACTTTAGAGATCATTCAGATTTACTGTGCCATTTTACAGATGACGAAGCAAACCAGAAAGGTGGTGACGTGATTACTCAGGGTCACAGTGAGCAGCGTGGCAGGGTTGGCATCCAGAGCACTTTCTCTATCACAGCCTTCTGTGGGCCAGGATCCAGCCTGCCAGTCTCCATGTTTTACCCAGGGGCCCTGCCCAGAAGCTACATAAACAATAGTTTGCACAATCTCAGCCTTTCTTTCCTTTCACACCCAGGAAATAATTGCATGCAACCAGTGCTGTTTCAATCAACACATATCCTATTTATATTTTTATAGATGCAAATCTGATTTTAAGAAGGAAAATGTCTAAGCGGGAAGTGAGGAAATTCCAGTGTTGATGTGTCTGTCTTAATGACAGCTAAAATATATGCCATAGTCTACATATCTGCTTGTTAAAAATATAAATGGGAACATCTTGAGACTGGTGTTTATTTTTAAATCTGAAAATGCTAATAACTTTAGTGAACCACAAAATTAATAATACAATTTTGGTAGTAATGTTGCCATAGTGACTTCAGGTTCAGGCTCAACTTTGAGGTTCTTCATGCTCCTTTTTTTTTTAATTCTATTCATTCTAGTAACTTTCACTATTTTTTTTAAGGAAGGGAAATTCAGGACCTGTCTAATATCCCATGTAGCTGTCAGACATTAGACAAAATAATCATAACAGTTCTCTATCTTCTAAAATAGGCTCCAAGCAGTGTCAAAGTACTAATTACTGCTTTGATGTATTTTTATTAAGTAAACTAATTTAAAAGTCAGTAATTTTAAATATGGCTATAGTCATTGTTAAAGAAAAGATTAGCTGTGTGACCTTGATGACAATTTGGACTCTGTGTCTCTGCCCTTCAGTGCCATCATTTGTAAAGTGAGGTGGGTGGACCAGTTTATCTCTATGGTGCTCACAGTCGGTGCTTTGAAGAGTAGGTTTGCTACACATTGTCCTGTTGGTCCTGAACACTGTCATTACTGTATCCATCCAGGAAGCTGAACCACTAAGAATTATGAGTCAGTAGATTTATTACAAGAATTAGACGTTTCACAATTGTGGGGAGGAGGAGAACCCCAGGGAATTGATGGCCTGAGAGGGGAGCTGGAGGATCAAGGGAGACCCTAACCAATCAATCCGAGAAGCCAAACACATCCATCCACATAAGAGGTTTGCAAAGGGGGAGCTGGTGGAAAAGACTACAGGGGAAGTCTACGTACTCACAGCCAAGGGTCTTGGCATGGGCGTAGGGCCACTGTTGGTGAATGGCTAGAAGAGAAAAGGAGAATAAGGTGAAGCTGAAACCCGCTGGCTCCTGTGGCCATATAACCTTTGGGGAAGGGGGCTGCTTCGTAATCCTGCCTTTCAAATCTTGCACCAGGTTCTCTTTTGCCCACTTCTTACCTAGAACCATTCAAGGATGAGGATTCAAGGATATACAGTTCCAGTTTTAATAAAGTTGATAATAGGACAATTTAACAAAAACACTATCCAATAAAGTGATAGGATCTTTGCATCCCTTCCCTTGACTTTATTCAGTTCTTCTACATTCTAAGCCCCTTTGTAAATAGCCTGAAATACTTGGTGCAATTTGTTAGGTAACAGACACTTTTAAAGAAGCATGGCTGTGAAAACATCTGAGGGTTTAGGGACCATGCAGACAATCTTAAAGAGAAACTTGGGTCTCAAATTAACTGGACTGACTGCCTGCTCACACCAGCCCCTCCCTCCTCACAGATGCCCAGACTGTGGGAGGCAAGAGTAGGAGGTTTTGCAGAAATGGGACACAGAGCCAGAAGGGAAGGGGAGGCAGTGGGAGGAAGTGGCAGGTGGAGATACAGGGTGGAGAGAGATGAGGAATAGGGGCTTGGAGTTAGTAGGGAGGGACAATGAAACAACACTGCGTGTACAATCTGTGTCTGGGCATAAGAATTACCTGGGAAGCTTGTGGGGTTGTTGTTTTTTTTAATTTCATTACAATGAAGTATTTTATATAGCCCAAGAAATATGTTTAACATATATTTAAAGGTTAATGCATTACAATACATCAAGTATGCACAGGCCCACCACCCAGCTTAAGAAAATGAATGGCCCATTGTTGAAATTCTCTGGGTGCCCCTGTCAGACCACTGCTCTCTCCTCACCTCCCCTGTTTAATATTTCTCTTACCTTGACCTTAAAGCCCAGAAATGCAAGGTCGCTTTTTAAAAGAATGCAGAGGAGAGAACAAGGTGTGGGTGAAAGGAGACAGGTCAGGGTTTCATTCAGCCTCTTTTCTTCCTCAAGAGAAACTTCATGGAGTTTCTGTACACGCTGACCACAACCTAGTGTCTGCAGGCTGCACAGGCCACTCAAGTGGTCTCTGGGCATATCCACAAGACCTGCAGAGTGGGCAGATCTGACTCTAGCCCACTAGGTTACACCCCCGTGTCTCCTGTGTTGAATAACGGAGTCCTACGGTTATTACACCTAAACCAGCAGAGTAACCTCATCTGGCAGTGGGCATATTCTACAAATGAGAGCCATTAGAGGAGAACGTTCTCAAATGTAGAGATCCAGTTGTTTAATGGCCCCATTGAAGGCTATTACTTCGTAAATGATAAGGTAGCTGAACCTTCCTATAAAGAGGGTCATTGTGCAGTTACCTTTTCTGGGAGTCCTAGATTGGTCTCTTTGGGTCCTTTTAACCTTACATGTCCTAAGCAGCCAATAGATAGAAGTAAATCCTAGGAAAGGGCATTGGAGGAGGGTTAGGAGGAAGTGAACAGCAGAGACAGCACAGGTGAGGGGAGCCGAGGCTGCGGCTCCTTGAGGAAGGGACTGTCTTGTCCAATTTTTAATTTCTCTCTGCCTTCCGCTCTGCCTGGCACAGAACCGTTTGTTGAATTGTTGAGTTAAAATCAGACAGACATAATTGGTCAGCAAAGCCTCCACAGCTTTCTAGTTTAACCATGCTTTTCTATCATCTCCTTTGATTCCAACTCCACTGTTTTGGGACTACAAGCAGAATGGAAATCCACAGAGAAATCTCTCCAGCATCAGTGTGTCTGCCAAATACAGCGGTGACTCAGGAGTGGCCTCCCGGCAGCCAATCATCCGGCAAGCCTGGGAGTGTAATTGCCTCCAAAGGCCCAGAGAGGAATCGGCATGCTCCAGCCTAAGCCTTTGAATGAAGGTTGTCAGAACGCTCACTAGTGACTCCTGGGACTAAGCCAACAGGAGTTGGGGAAACCACTCACCGGCCTGGCTGATGAGGGAAATGGCCAACTGAAGGCACAATGTTCTGAGTTGAGGAGCCAGGTCCGACTGGGTCATTGAAGCCATAGGGCAGGTTTTCTTCACCTTAGCACCACTGACATTTTGGATCAGATTTATCATGGGGGGGGTCCTGTGCATTGAGGCCGATCTGGTAGCATCTTTGGGCTCTCCCCACTAGATGCCAGTAGCAATTCCCCCCGCTCCCAAGTTGTGACAACCCAAAATATCTCCAGACTTGCCAAATGTTCGCTGGTGGAAGATTTGCCCCTAATTGAGAGCTAATAGAGATGGTGTCCACAACAGTTTTCTCAAAACATTATTCTTAAACCACCTATGAGGAACACTTAATGTGGTCACTAAAATTCCCAGTCCTAGGGGCCATCCCAGAATTTGTATTTTAGTGGATATTCTAAGAAACTCTTCACCTTTCACCTACTACCCTCTGCTGTCATGAAATTTGCCATAGTCTTACCTAATATTTGCAATATTTGCAATAATAATACGTGATCATCACATCTATCAGTATAAAACTCTATGCTGATGAATTTCTTTTAAATGCAGGATTTCATTTAAGAAAACTGTTTCCATGCCCTAAAGGATAGGGCTTGTTGATATCATAAGGAGCCCTTGCATAGACACTTAATATAGTATTTTCTAAGATAAAGTGTAGGCATCTACATGACTGTGACATTCCTTTCTGCACTGGTCAATGTCCCTTTTACTCCCAGGTGGCCAGCACAGCTTGCCAGTCCTACCATTTGTCATTCATGTAAGTTCTGACAAGGAAAGCCAGTATTGTTATGCAAATTCATTACCCAGTAGAGGAAACTCTTTTACAACTTAGTACCTCTTCATTTTAAAGTTAGTCCTAGCAATGTGCATGGAGGAATGGTATATAGACATTTAAATTTAGATGCAGGATGAGACACTTTCTGAATTTTAAAAATATAGTGAGAATTTTTTTTTCTTAGGTAGACAGTCTCTTAGGATATTTCTGCTGAGGCAACTTCAGTCTTAATTTTTGATTCTTGTGTGCTCTGTGCTTGATGAAATTGGGGAATGGTATAGATGTCATTGGAGTGTTGTGTGGTGGTGGTTACAAGGAGTGTGGTATATTGGCAATGGATCCCTGGAGACTGGAGGGTAGAACCTGCCAATAAGAAGTGAAGAACTGAAATAAGAACAGAAGAACTCTGAAATTTAACACAGCTTGCCTTAAAATTTTGCTTAAGGTTGACTCTGCCAATAACAACAGCTAATATTTGTAACACAGCACATGTTTGATGGACATGATCTCATTTAATCCTGTCGAGAGTCCTAGGAGGAAGGCATTCTTATTCTCCATTGCCTTTAGGAAGAGCCAAGTTTCAGAGCCATGATCTGAACACAGGTCCCTCTTCTCTGACCCAGACTTTTTTTTCCCCTACACATTATGGGCTGCTGGATTCCAAAGAATTCTACCTGTGAAACACCCTCTAGGGGACAAAGGCTCACACAGGTTTCTATAGATGATCTTCTATAGATGTAGCAGTCAATGTATTCTGTGAGGATGGCTTTTTTTTTTCTGCCTCTTAGCTATACCCCCCGCCGTATTTTATTTTTTATTTTATTTATTTATTTATTTATTTGCGGTACCGGGAATTGAACCCAAGGGCGTTCTACCTCCGAGCTACATCCCCGGCCCTATTTTTTATCCTTTTTTATTTTGAAACCGGGTCTCACAAAGTTGCGGAGGGCCTCACTAAGTAGCTGAGGCTGGCCGCGAACCCGGATCCTCCGGTCTCTGCCTCCCAAGTACTGGGATAACAAGCCGGCGCCACCACGCCCAGCTATTTTTTATTTTTAAACAGGGTCTTGCAAAGTTGCTGAAGGCCTTGCTAAATTGCTAAGGCTGACTTTGAACCTGCAATCCTCCTGTCTCAGTCTCCCAAGTACTGGGAGAGAATGTCTTTTGATTTAGTTTACAGTTTACACTTCTACTCTATCAGCACCTGCCTGGCTGCCAGGGTCTTGGTGGGCTACAATGGGCAGGTGCAGGGTGCCCCAGTGAACTGCAACTGGGAGGAATGTGGATGGAGTCAGTGAGACCATCCCCCAGGAGCCCAGCATGGGAGCAAGGGCCTGGCACCCCAGGGGCCCAGGGAGAGGAGGCAGTTTTCCCTGTTGGAACAATAGAGACCAGAGCCCTTAAACAGCCACCGGATTTCTTTCTCTACACTGCCTTTCTTACCTTCCTTTCCTTCTCTAAGACACCCTCTTTCATCTGAATTCATTCACTTAAAAATAACAGGGATGAGAAGAAGACCACTCAAAGTGATTTTTTCCCCTGCCCTACATCCCTATGGGGAGGTCCAAGTTCTAAGACCCTGGAGAGACCAACCCCGGGGACTCAGTCACTGTTGGGGAGAGAAGGTCAGGGCTGAAAGGAAGGTCTGAAGAGAGAGCAAGTTCGCTTTATTTAAAGAAAGGGAAGGAGGGAGGAAGGAAGAAATAAGAGAAGACAAGGAAAGAGTGGGGGGGGAGCAGATGGGAAAGGGGAGAGAGAGTCAGAGAGGAGGAATACATGTTTTCTCATTGGACCATACAATTTTCATGTGCGATCAAGTATATTAATATTAGAATTTGCCTCGGTTGGTCTACTCTGTCTTTCCATGATTCTGTCATCTTTGAAATTGTTTCCTTCCCTTGTTTTGGCTGTTCCTGCTCACCTGGTCTGGAAAGCACAGAGCTTCCAGAGGCAGGACCTAAGGGCCAGACAAGGTGACTTTTAGTTGCCAGCACCATATAATATAGGGTACACTGCTTGCAGGCCCCCGAATTTCGGCTTCTCCAACTCACGTAGGAAACATCAATCAGAACATAAAATCAAATTATAGTTGGTCTTCAAAAGATAGCATGCCCTTACAGGGAGATACTCCCCATCCCAAGAGGCCAGTGCAGGGCCTCAGGCCTGGCCCGCGCAGAGTCACCAGCAAACAACTCTTTCTTTGGTTCCATCTGCACAAGGTCATCCTATAAAGCACACGCAAATCCCAAATGCTGTGTGATTCAGGGCTTTGCATGTGTTTGCTTCAGGATCTCTTGCTGCTTTAGGTTGGTGCATTTATACTCATTCTGGGGCTAGAACTCTTGGCTCTAAGTGAGCCAGCCATGAAACCCCCGTGTGAGCTGGGGCCAAGTCAGCTGGGAGTGTTCATCCTAGATCAGGGTGTTCTGTGCTTTGAAGAACTCCATTCCAATACTGTTAAGTGTTGACTTGGGAAAGAGAAATATCTACTACACAATAAGAGAAATGCTCAAAGTTGAAGGGGGGGAAAGCATTAGGGCCATTTGTTTCCACTCAAAGGGAACTTGTGTTTTAAAAAAAAGGACAAAGTCAAAACGAAGAAAATCCAAATTTCCATTTGCCCAGCAACCTTGTCTCTGTTGCTTGCTTTTATAAAATAATTTGGTTTTACAGAACACATCACTCTTGTCTATTTTAAAGGCTTCCCCGTGGGAGTGTCCACTCTCCCAACAGCCCCCTCAAAGATACAGAGATCTGAGCTAATTACAATCACATCTTATTCAACTGATTTCTTTTATCATGATGAAGTGAAATCTCAGACGTTGAAATCAGTCTGAGATTCTCTGGGAGTTTTTCCAGATAGAAGCATAAGAACAGGACAGTGAAGCAAACCTAATTTCTGCATCCAAGTCCTGCCCCTTCCTTCTTTTATATTAGAAGCTTTGTAAAAATAAATCAAATAACTTCATTGTAGAGTTTCGAATATTGAAGTAAGTAACAGGGTCTTGGAATGGGATTAATTCTATGGGGTCATATTTTCATATCTGGAGATACCCACTGCCTCTGAATTAAGGAATACAGTAGAGAAATGTTCAAAGTTTGGATATGTGCAGCGTGAGGGATTGTTTGTTGTTTTAAATTGTGCTCTTGGGCAGGAAATGAACACTTGGCTAATTTTTTCCTTCCATCTTCTTACAGTGTATACTCTGAGTGTATGGTAGGTAAAGACCCCTTCTGTTTGCTCAGCTCCCCTAAACTTCTTACTCTTTGCAAGCACTGGGCACCAGGAAGGAACTTAGGAACTCAGTAGGGGGCCACTCTCACAAGAGCGACAGAGTATGGGTCCCATAGCTGTGTGACCCTACAGAGTGGCTGGCCCAGCACCTGCAACTTCACCTGCTATGCTCTCTTCCTCCTCTCTGCCCCTGCTCACACCTTTCCCTGCCTCCTGCCCCAGGGAGGGATTGTAACAACAGGTTTCTAAGATGGCTACATGCCATTCTGTGATATCATTCCAATGCCTGGCAAGAGGAAAAGAAGAGCCCAACTTGCGCACTGGCAAAATGAAAGACAGTCTCATGTCATAATGTTTTAACAAGCCTAGGAGAGCTAGCATTTTAGAGTGTATCAGTCCAATGGGTTAATCTGATATTTAAGAAGATATGCAGAATGAAAGGAACAGGGATAGAAACGGTGCTAATTCAGGGGGACAAGAACCCTGAATTTCTCCCCAGGCCATCTTTCATAATTGACTTTCTGCCCCAGCCTGTCCCCTCATTGTTCTGGGGACTCTTTCTAGGAAGGTCTTGACATCTACTGTAATATTTATTACTTCTGATGAAGACAGGAAAGATCAGAGACTCCTCATTTACAATTCACTCTTGAGTTTTATTAATTTTAATGAAATTCAGAAACCTTAACTTAATGTCGGTTGAGCTTGATTGATATCTTTGATTTGAAGATTATGTAAAGTTGTACTTAATATTTATTTTTCTTGGAGGAACGATACCTAGACCTCCTCAGTCTATTTCCATATAAATATGATAGTGATGCATTACGTATGTTTAAAGTTATGAAAATTTGGATAAAATGCCAAGAGCTTCTTTAGTGAGAGAAAGTCCTTTGAATTTTTTTCCTTTTCTTTTCTTCTCTTTTTCTTTTTCTTTTCTTTTTTTTTTTTTTTGTGGTACTGGGGATTGAACCCAGGGCATTCTACCTCTGAGCTATATCCCTAGCCCTATTTTGTTTTTTATTTTGAAACATGGTCTTGCTAAGTTGCTGAGGGCCTCACTAAGTTGCCAAGGCTGTCCTTGAACCTGCAATCCTCCTGTCTCAGCCTCCCAAGTACTGTGATTACAGGAGTATACCACCATGTCTAGCTTCCTTTGGAATTTAAAGCCTGGTAACCTGGGACTGACTGACAGGATTGGCTAAGAATAACTTTGTAACACAGTTGTCTAAATACGGGGGAGGAATAATAATCGAAACTGGTGAAATGGAATCCTAACATTAGTGATATGAGAAACTTATGACTGAAACTTAACATTTCAGGATTACTCTGCCATCCCAACCATCAGAGACCAGCCAGAACTGTAGCACAAAAATAAATGTTACAGTTGCCATAGAAACTGAAATCACCTTGGAGATGATTAATACTGGTAGAGCTGACAGTGGAGGTTGCAATCACATAATTTCTGGCCATATCCATCATGACCAAACAAAGAGCAGCAAACATTTTCATGAAGGCATACGATCCAAAGTCTTCTTTTCTTGACCACTTAGAATTATTCCGTTTGTTCCACGAGTGTAAGGGATTCTCCTAGTAAAAGTTGTTCAGTTACTGAACAACTTTTGACTAGATCAATTATTAGGGGTTCTGTATGGCTTCTTCAGAGTATAGTAGGGAAGGTTTGATAATGAGAGCCCACCTTGTAAATTTACAAATTTACAAACAAATTTACAATTTTGAGACAGGGTATCACTTAGTTACAGCGCACTGTTGGCCTCGAACCTGTGATCCTCCTGTCTCAACCTCCCAAGTAGTAGAATTATAGGTATGGGCCATTGTACCTGGCTTTCTCCCTCTGCCTCCTATTATTTTTTCTCTTGTTATGATGATTCTTCATCTTTTGAGAATCTTGTGATTCTAGATTACTATAATCTTTGAAGATTTAAATGTTTGTGGCTTTTGCAAAAATTGCTTTGCTTGAGAGTTTTGCCAAATTATCAAATACATATATCATTATCAACAAAGTCTATTCCTGGATAAGAAGAAATTATTAGTGCATAAATAAAAGAGTTCTTAGTGCAATGTAGAGACAATAAAAAAAAGTGTTTGTTCTTGTGGCATGGTTGGCTGGAGATTAGGCTGTCCTGGTTTTTAAAGACAATGAAATCACTATCAACAAAGACACTGTCCCATCACACACTTGCCTCCAAAATTTTAGTATCAGAGGGAGAAATGACATAGAAACAGGTGTGGTGGCACAAGTCTGTAATCCAAGTACTTCGGAGGCTGAGACAGGAGGATAGCAGATTCAAGGACAGCCTTAGCAAGTAGTGAGACTCTCAGCAGCCTAGGGAGACCCTGTTTCAAAACAAAAAAATAAAAATTGGGCTGGGGGGGGGGTGTAGCTCAGAGGTAGAATGCCCGAGCATTCAATCCGCAGTACCACCAAAAAAATTATTCAATATTGAATAATGTCAAGATGATCGTTTTTAATGCCTGTAATTTACTTTGCAATACTGCCTCCCTCCCAGACAAAGTGATGCTACTAATTGGTATATTAATAATGATGAGTAACTTGGCTGCTGTAACAGAAAATCCTGGAAATCCTGGAGGTTTGATTTAATAAAGAGTATTTATTTGTTCCTAAACAATCCAATTTGACATCCCACTTATCAATCTTAACATCACAATAAGAAACCATGAGTATCATGTGCCTCCAGAGGAGATCCCAATTAGAAGTCCACAATAGCATCTATAGAATGCTCTTGCTAAATAACCTGATGGATCAAATGGCGGGACAAGTGGGGCACAAGAATTTGTCAAACACTGGAGGAATGCAATCAGCCACATCCAGAATGTGGAAATGATGCAGGACAAATGGTCCAGTTTCTTCAACAAAGAAACGGCAAGGGGAGGGGGGAGAGGAGGAGGAGACTAACAGAGACTTAAGAGACATATTAGCTAACTGTAACATGTGGACCTTATTTGGATCCTGATATGAAGAAACCAATAGCAATAAATAAGGATTAAGCAATAAAACAACTAGGGAATATTAAGGGCATTTGATAATATTAAAAAATTCATGTAATTAATGTTGATTTTTCGTGGGATAATAGTATTGTGATTAAATTAAAACAAAAGGAGTCTCCTTCAGGGATAACTATTGAGATGGTATATGTTGGACTAGTTCCAAAATAACGCAGTATGCAGTAGCAGAGGAGGTAAGGACCTTCGTTTTTTAAAAAATGTCTCTCATCAACAATGGAGACTTTGCTAATATTAATTAATGGTATCAGAAATGCATCTCCGTTACTAAAATTAGTGCTTTCTGAAAGAGTGACAGTCTTTTACTGGTGAAATCCATAATATCAAGCCAAGTGGATTGGTTAAAATGTTTTGGTGTGATCCCTCCTTCAGTATTGCAAAGGAAATTACAGGCATTAAAATCAATCATTTTTGACATTATTCAATATTTAATAATATTTTCATGATGTAACTTTCTTTACCTGAAAATAAGGAGGGATAACCTGTTTATTCAGGTGTAAAAGTCCTAGAAGCTCTTTGATTTCATTCTTCATCTTCACCCTGAAGGATGATACCTGAAGTTTTATTCTTAAACTGCCATCTATCCAGACACTGGTTCAAGGGCATCTGGTTACTTCTGCTCCTTTCCAAATAACTGAATCTTGACCAGATTAGTGATTCTCTAAGTAAGGTTCAGGGACCTCTGGGAGCACCCAAGACCTGTACGTGGTCTATGAGTCAAAATTATTTTCCTAATAATACTAAGGCTATGTTTGCTTTTATCTCACTCATTCCCTCCTGGGAATACAGTGGAGATTTCCAGAGGCTACATGATATTTGAAAATGTCATTCCTCTAGCTGCTAGTGGGATGTGTGTTTATGTTTTTAAAAAGTTCTCTCGGGTTTATATTCTAATACATTAAATATTTATAGATGTAAAACACATAAATGCAACCTCTTTGGAATCTCCAATGACTCTTAAGAACATAAAGGAGTTCCTGAAGACAAACAGTTTGAGAACTACTATTTTAGATTGTTATCATGTTTGCCTTAAGTGACACTGTTATACAAGGTATAATTGGAGCATATATGTTTTTAGAGGATTAAGATTTTATTAAGCATATGGGACAATTTTTTAGCCTACTTATTAATAAATTGCTAGTAAAATGTCTATATTGTCACAGAACTTGGTAGGAGTATTGCCTTCATTATAAATGTCAGAAGACCAAATTAAAACAAATTTAGTTAAATGATCTAATTGGCTTTTATTTGAGATTCATGAATCAGGGACACATCTCCTCTAAAAATTTAGAAAAGTTTCTCCCATAAACTGAGCAGGGAAAGTTGATTTTATGGGCAGAAAAGGGCTAAAGAAAGCAGGACCAGGGAACAAACAGCAGATGGGTCATTTCAGAGTTACTTCTTCTTATCGGTTGGCCTTGGAAATTCCCCCCAAATTCATATGTTAAAAGCATGGTCCCCAGTGCAGGAAGGTTCAGAGGTGGAGCATGGCTGGAGGAGGTGGGTCACTGGGGGCAGGACCTTGGGGGCTATAAATGTCACAGCCCCCCTCCTCTCATTTTCTCTGCTTTCAGTCACCATGAGCAGAGATTGGCTTTTCTCCACCATGCACCCTGCCACCATGACTGATCATGGACTGAACCTCTGAAATTATGAGCCCAAGCAAACTCTTCCTCCTCTAAGTTGTTCTCGTCAGGTGTTTTGGTCACAGCAATGAAAAAGCTGACTAATATATTCCCCTTGTAGGGTTAAAACAGAAGGGACTTACCACAATGCTAAAACTGGCCTGTTTGGGGATTTGGTTATCTCCAACTTCTGATTTCTTGGAAGGTCAGATAAACGCCTTAGTCTCAGTTTGGTGATGTGGAGCTTTAACAGGAGAGACTCCATTTTGGTTTATTGAGGCCTAATAATCCAATCAGTGGCCTCCTAAACATTTTATTTAACATGACCTAGTAACAAGGTAAGAGACTAGTTACACCCTTCTGTAACTATTAGTGAATATTATAATCAACAAAAAATAACATGATGGTTATTTGTGACCAATTTGGCTTAGATCAGTTTGTACCAGTAATGAAACCCATAAAGCATATGCTCAGGAGACTTGGAATAAAGAGGTAGAAAGCTGGAGGATCAAGACTCAGGGACAAGAACACAGAATGGAATCCAAGTGTAGGCAGAAAAGGGAGGAGGAGGGTTTGGAGGAAGGTTGGTGTGTAGAAAACGGAGAAGATCTGGTGATGTGGACTTGGGCTGCTCCACTCCCAGCAGTTCCTGAAGATAGTTCTCCGGCTGCTGTCCAGGCAAGCCACAGCTTCCCCTTCCTGAGAAAGGGGTTTCCAGAAGGGGAGCAGCCTGCGCACCTGTAACTCTCCTCATCCCTTCCTGTGAGGCCTGTGACGATTTACTGTAGGAAAAAGACATTCATTCCACAGAGATAAAAAGTCTAAAGTCAAAGGGCAATCAATGTGCACAAGGATCAATGGGGGATGTTACTCTCAAAAAACCATGACAGAGAAGTACAAAGAAGAGTAGTAAAGGCTATGGAGGAAAAGAACATGTATTACAATTTTTCCTAGGGCTTCCTCTGGGCTGGGGCAAATCCACCTCCTAGCCTGAGTGCTTTTTCAAGTGCAGCTAAAAAAGTATGCTACTCTGCTTTTCAAGTTTGGGGACTTTTCTTTCTTTCTCTTTCTTTCAAAATGATTTTAGTCCCCAGCTCTTCCATTAAGAAGGCAAAAAAACTAGAATATACTTAAATCCATTTATTTGCAGGAGACTTGACTTAATAATTTTTGAGTTTCTGGATCATCTCAGAAACAGTCTTTTCCAAACTGTTTGCCTTTGGTCTTCCTGGCCTGGTCCAGCTTCTCCTTTCTGAGTCCATTGCTTCCCCCTCCTCATCCCTCATGCTGACAGCAGGGAGGTCTCTGTACCCAGGAGGCTGGAGCAGGTCACAGAGGCAGGAGGACAACCCAGGCCAGAGTGGATGGTTAGTGTCCAGAGTGTGGAGTGAGCTAAAGGTCATAGCGTGGTGGCCATGTCATATAGCAGAGGAGGATTTGGTTATTTAAGTCTTTCAAGACCCTTGAAGGACAGGGCAGTGTCTTATTTGGTTTTGTTTTGGCATCACCTTACATAATACCTCATGCACAGTAGACTCTCAAAAAGTGATTGTGACCGTGGCTGAGAGCAGGATTGTGGGGGACATTTCACTTTCTAAGTTATACAGTTACATTTTGTTGTCATGTGTTTCTTTATATACTCACTACTCATTAATATTCCTATAACCAGTAAAATCATGCAAATAATTTTAAATGTACTTATAATAACTGAAGTCTTTAAAGCAAAGGTAAAGTAATTTATCTCGGGGTGTCAAATCAAAAGGAAAAACCTAGACATGGATGAGGGAGTGTTATGGTTTGAAAGTAAAATGTCCCTTGGACCTCATGCTCTTAAGACAGCTATGCTCAGAGATGGATCCCTGGGGGTGTGGCTTTATAGGCTATATATATATCCCTTACCTCCTCCCCTTGCTCTCTCTGCTTCCTGCCATCATGCCCTGAGGACCCAAAGCCCTGCTCTTGCTTGACAGCCAGTGTAAATGGACTATGTATATGGACTGAAATCTCCAGACCCATATGCAAATAAATCTTCCTCTAAGTTGTGGTCATCAGGATTTTTTGGTCATAGTAGTGAGAATGCTGACTGAAACAGAGAGTAAATAGACAGGCAACATGCAATGGAAAGGTTGGGTGTGGAGTATGAGATAAAGTCTAGAATTAATGATGATGTAAAAGGTTTGGGGCTGAGCAATTGGAACGATGGAGTTGTCATCACTGAGAAGAGGAAGAATATAAAATGGACCGAATTTAAAGGGAACGATCTGGAGTTTAGTTTTTGATGTGTTAAGTTTCATTTGTCAGTTAGACATCTGAGTGGAAGAGACAGGAGTCTGGTATAAAGAAAAGAGTCTGGGAGTCATGGGCATGAGATAGGTGGTTTTTAAAACCCTTAGATCACAACAAGAAAGGGTAAATTCAGGACAGAGGAGAAGCAAGACTGAACTCCAGAGTACTCCAATGTTCAGTGGTAATGAAGAAAGGGAAAAACCAGCCGTGCAGATTAGGAAGAAACAAGTGTAGTGGGAAAAAACCGAGGAGAGCACGGCGTCCTGGAACCAAGACCGAGGGAGAGAAAGGCAGACAGTGGGTAAATGAAGATGATAACTGAGAATCAAACTCATTCCCATTTTCCTTGCTACTACTTTGACCCAGGTCTCAACTATACTTTACTTTTCTCCTTGCTTCCAGTATTTCCCAAATCACTCTGTAGATCATCACCAAGCTTATATTTTAGTAAACCTCTCTCAAAAGATTTCTCCTATGCTTAGGAAGTCTTACCACTACTATAGGACTGAGACCCTTGGTCTGGCTTTTAAGGTTATTACTGATGAGTTCTCCAAGTACCTTTCTAACCTTTTCTTCTGTTCCTCTCCAATTCAAACTCAATATTCCAGGCAGGCCACGTGTCAGTCCTAAAATAGGTCTTACTTCTCAATTCTAGGCCATCACCTTGGCTGCTATTCCTCTGCATAAGATTGTCCTTGAAATATTTCCTTGATTCATATAAATCCTTCAAGGTCTACCTCAAGTTGTTTTATCCAGAGAGCATTTCCTCTTTTTAATACTCCTTCAGGGTGTCAAGGATAATGCAGATTTTCCAGTTGGTTCCCAGAACCATAAACAAAAATTGCATGAGTGTATATAAGGTACTTAAAAGACTTTTCAAAAATTAATTTCTTTACTAAAATTAATAATGTCGGCATTTTTTCTATTTTACTTAGAAGAGGGAATATTTGCATTTAAAGTTTTTATTTTCATGTTCCTGTATTTATTAGCTCACATATGTAAAATTTCATTAAGAGTGGGTTTCTATTTCAGCTTTACATCTAGGAAATGGAGGTAATTTGCATGTGCAGGTAATATTGGAATTCCTGGGAAGCTACAGAGTGAGGAAAATGTGCTGTATGAATTATAGCACCTTGGTAATGGAATGTTATCTGCCACTCTCAAAAAACTAACTGAAGATGATCATTTTGACTTATAAAGTCATGAAAATGAAATATTATGTACACCTGGGTAATTGTCTCATTGGTGAAATGGAGATATCTTCTTCATTTCAAATAGGGATTGGGAGACTTAAGGTTAAAAGGCAAATATATAGGACAAAAAGATGGATAATGTAAAGTTAATGTTTCAAAAGGCCAAGGGCCAGTTCCTCAAGTATTGAATTCCTTTTTGCATTTCAGAAATAGCTTTTATAATTTCTGTTTTCAAAAAGATATTCGCAGCCTCTAAAATTACTTTTCTCATTCAGTCTAGGATCAAATGAACAAGAGTACCATTGTGTTAATTTGTCCTCTGACTCCCTGCAATTGGTTTATAGCCTAGTCAATGGCTTATAGCCCAGTAAAACTTAAAATATTATAACCAGCCATATATGTTCTCCCATTTTTATCAGAGACTCGGGCAAACTGACATATAAGTGTACAATAATGATATTTAGCCTATGTTTTTCACCATGAACTAACGAGTAAATTAATTCCACCAATGCACATTGAGAACCCAAAATACACCAGTGTGCAACATAAGACTCTCATATGTTGGAATCAGTTCCAGAGTGTTCTGGACTTCCAAGTATACAAATAATTCAGTGACATACCTGGATTGACAGTAAACTCCATCTGACCAATGGGTCAACTGTTGGTTAACTATGGCAATAGGAACAAGAGAACGAAGGTGGCACATATAAAAGATATACTTAGACGCACCCCTCCTCTTCTCACATCTCACATTCTCCCTTTCCGTTTATTGTAAGACTATGGTCAGTGTGACCATTTCATTACAGAATGGTCAATACTCAATTTTACCTCACCTTTAACTTATCAAACAGAGAGCATAGCCATAAAATCAGCTTAATGAAAGCAAATAAATAAATAAACAAGGCTGAAAGAGGAGAGCCCGAATGACTCACAGATTAAATACTAAGCATTTCAATATCTGAGAGAAGGCTGTACTTTTAGAACTAGACCATTTGGGCGGAATTTTGAAAGCAAACAATAATTTTGTACAAGAATTCTTAGTGTATATTACCAGAAGTCTAGAGTAAGAAAAGAATGGTTTATATTAAATTTGCTTTGTAAGGCGCTAAACATCTTGCTAGCCAATATAAAGCACAATGGAGTATTCACATGCCAAAGAGAGCATATATTATTCACAATATTTCCCAAGAGACCTTTGTCCCATTTTTAAATGATATTGAACACTACACAATAAGGGATACTTAATTATATCCTATATTGAATAGGATCCTGGTTTTAAATGTCTTCTAGATTTTTTGCTCATTTATATTTTACTTGACCTTCTTAAGGCCCTGAAACAGTAAAATTCTATAATAAAAACTCATACAATGCAAGAGCCTTTGAATGATTTTTATTTAACTCTTCAACTAATTGACTGAAAATTAATTTGCTTCCCCAATTTATTAATATTATAAATGATAACAGGAGGTAATACACTTAGAATTTGGAAACGCTTTAGGAAAAACATACCTAATGAACATTTAAAATATCTGAGTGCAGGAAAAATAGCGATTTTATTTTTTTAAATAATAATCTCTGAATACCTTTGAGCTAAGGATAACTCATTAGTTGACAACTTCAAACTTATGATTAATTCACTAACCCTTCGGGTGACTTACTCAAATGAGCTGGATAATAAACACTGTTAATGCATACTAAAATGTATTTAAAAATCAAATAAGAAGATTTCCTCACACCTCAGGGATTAAAAACTATGAGCTTGGTTTCATTCCAAAATAAAGTATAAATAGAATGTCTTTTGCTGTGCATAGCTTTTCAATAAGCAGGAAAAACATATGGTATGCTCTCCTCCTCTCCCATCTCCAAGTCCCACGCCCCTTTGTCTTTTCATACATGTGCTCTGTTGAATATGGATGGAAATGTCTCACTTTGGTTCTCTAGTTCTTGTTGAAAGATAATGTGATGGTGTGGGATGTCTTAATGGCATAATTTTCATAGCAGTATTAGATGATTAATATGTTAAAACACAGGAAATAAGGATATTAAACAAACACTAAAAAATACTAAAAATTCCCATTGCAAATGAAGTGACTTCTCTAACATCAGTTCCCCATATACCCTTCTAAACCCCTGATACTTCTAAGATGTGTTGAAAATGTCAGCTATATATGCATATATATAGTACTGGGATTTGAACCTAGAGGCATTCTACCTCCAAGCTACATCCCCAGCCCTTTTAAATATTTTATTTTGAAACAGGGTCTTGCTCAGTTACTGAGGGTCTAAGTTGCTGAAGCTGGCCTCAAACCTGTGATCCACTTAGCTCAACCTCCCAAATATTGGGATTACAGGTGTATACCACCATGCCTGGCCTCAGCACTGTTTTCTGCCTGTAATTATAGACATACTCCTTTCTTTACCAGTCCCCAAATCAAATCACCAGATGTTGATTAACAAAATATGTTTAAAAAAAAAAAAACTGCTGGGCGTGGTGGCGCACGCTTGTAATCCCAGTACTTTGGGAGGCTGAGACCAGAGGATCCGGGTTC
>PVJS01001937.1:0-27952 GCA_004027185.1 Glis glis | reverse complement strand
AAAACTAGCTTGACTCTGACATAAGAGTCCAGGATGCAGGTCCTGCTTCTGCCAGTAACATGTATGTTCCACTGGGTGTCAACTCCAACATCCTAGTGCTTCTTAATTCCAGATGCTTATGTTTCTACTAGAAAATTATTCTACCTTTTGTCCTACAAATACTGTGGTATTGTCTACATTATTGACAATTGATCTGCTAACAAAATCTCTAACTTTGATTTGCAGAGGACACATCACATGTTCATGGGGACACATTCTATATCCTATTTGGTGATGAGAAAGACCAGAAATTACAAGTCTCAAACTTTAAATCTTGAATTAGTAAGGGAGGATGCAAAAATAAACGTAATTTTCTCAGTCACTGTTGTAGTAAAACAATGAATGAACCAACCAGTAAGGAAAGGAAGGCACTAAGAGAACCCACAGAGCAGTATGGCCCAGCTTGCTGAAAACCACTTCAGGCCGGCAGAACAAGACCCTCTGTGCAGAGGTTTCCTATATCCTCTTGATCACTTATTTTCTCTCTGCATATTCTGACAGTAAAAAATAAAATAGAAATGTAAATTAGCTTACCTAAAATGTGTTTCCAGAAGAGGAATTGACCTGCTGCCGTTTAAAGGTGGATTGGCCTAATTCTGTCACTGTAATGAGCCCTGTTCTTGGCAGACCTGTTTTTAAATTACTATCCTTATGGACTGAATTATGTCCCCCACCCCCAAATCCTATGTAGAAACCCCAACCCCAGTACCTCAGAATATGACTGTATTTGGAGATAGGGATGTTAATGAGGTGATTGAGATAAAATGAGGCTATGGTAGTGGGTCTAACGCAATCTAACTGATGTCCTTATGAAAAGGGGAAATTTGGATGCGCAGAGAGACACCAGGGCTGTGCGAGACCATGTGCAAGAAACAGTGAGAAGGTCCATCTGCAAGCCAAGAAGAGAGGTTTCAGGGGAAACCAAAGTGGCTGATGTTGATCTTGGACTTCTGCTGTTCAGAACTGTGAGAAATAAGCACTATTGTTAAGGTACCCACTTGTGGCATTTTGTTATAGCAGCCCTAGCAAACCAATACACTATCTTGAGGTAGCATCAACTACTAAACAAAAGCTCCTCAATGAAGTGGGCTTTTTTTCTCTTGGGCCATCATGCTCTAGAAGCAGCATACAGAGAGAAATCAATGAGTTACTTCAGTTTGAATTCTGATCACAAAGAACTTTAGCCATCAAATGGGAGATTAAAGGCAAAAGTTCTTTAATAATCCAATATCAAGGTTATACATTCTATAATCTTTCAAAAGGCCTAAACAGGATTACCTATAGGGCAGGGTGGGGTAACAGAGCAATTCATTGAATTTAAGAGACAGGATAACTCAGGCACTATCCTCACAGCCCCCGGAGAGCAAGTAATTAAGCTCTTTGAATAACATGAATATCATAGTAGGTGGATATGTATCACTGGGCAGGCCAAGACTCTAATATATAAAATGTTATAAGAAAAGTATTAGTAAATTGATAGGTCTTTTCCTTTTCTTTTTTGGTAATATATTTTATTTATTTATTTTTTTAGTCATCAGTGTATTTCCATGGTGGATTTAAAAGAGTTAAATTTGATCTGGAAAAATAAGTAAAAATTTATCTTTATCTAGTGGATTGCTAAGTGCTAGTATAATATCCATCTTTATATAAACTTGTGCTAAAAATGTTTTCCTTTTTACTTAAATGGCCAATGTTTCTTCTAAGATGATATAGATGGAAACACATATTTGAGCCTGAAGACTTTCACAGTTGATGGATGTTCATAAACCAAATATGGGGTCTTATATGTTTTATTATCTCTCAAAAATAAACATTTCTTGCTCGTGAGACCCTGTTTCAAAATAAAAAAATAAAAAGGGCTGGGTTGTAGCTCAGAGGTAGAATGCCCCTGGGTTCAATCCCTAGTACCACACATACACGAAAAGTATTATACTTACATTAAGAATATCAGTGTTAGAAAAAAGATTTATCAGCGCAACAGTAAATTTAAAGTTGGTCAGGGAGTCTACTTGGGGCCATCTGCCATCTGCCACTGCAGATACCTTTGACCCATTTATAAGTTTCTGACTACTGGTTCAAAGTTCTGAAGAAGATCTTTTGGTTGGGGAGATGTATGAGTTTTGTGTGACTGTTTTAACACAAGTTTTTCTTTTTTATATTGGGGATTGAACCCAGGGACATTCTACCTCTGTGCTATACCCCCAGCCCTTTTTATTTTTTGTTTGGAAACAGGGCCTCACTAAGTTGCTGAGGGTCTCACTAAATTGTTTAGGCTGGCCTCAAACCTGTGATCTGCTGTCTCAGCCTCCCAAGTACTGGGATTACAGGTGTGCACCACCATGTCCAGCTCCTGTAACACAAAATTAATGGGTTAAAATAACACACATTATTCCCTTACAGTTCTAAAAGCCCAGACGTCCAAATCTGTTTTACTAAGTCAAAGTATCAGCAGGGCTGGTTCCTCTGGAAGCTCTGGGGGAAAAACCTGCTTCTTTACTGTGTCCAGTTTGTAGAGCTTTGTAGAGTCTTGGTTCATGGCCCCTCTCCATCTTTAAAGCCAGGGGCTCAGCATCCTTTGTCTCTGTTTTGGTCATATTACCACTTTCTTTGTAGTCAAAACTCTCTTGGCCTCCCTCTTATAAGGACCCTTGTAATTATATTGGGCTCACCTGAATAACTCAGAATAATCTCTCCATCTCAACAGTGTTAGCATTCCTACAACTGTAGGTCCTTTGACGGAAAAGGAGCATTCGCAGGCTCCAGGCATAGAGATGTGGATATATTTTAGGGGGCTATTATTCATCCTCCTATAGGTGATGTCACTGGAGATGGGGTGGCGATGGAGTGAAGGTAGGAAAATCTCTCAGGTAACACTTTCAGATAGCAATAGCATTTATATGGTGATGCTCACTATATGTCTGCCATGATGCCATCTTGGACCCTCTACAAACATCAGCTCAACCTATGGAATCCTGGGAGTAGGGCAAGCACTAGGGACTCACTGATAAGTTTGCATCAGCAGTTCTCAGCACATCTCATAGGTCATTCCCAAGCCCAGGGCCTCTCAACCGGAAAGTGGCAGAGCCAGGATTTATACCTGTGTACCCTGACTCCGACACCCACAAGATGAACCACTCTGCTCTGTTGGCTCTGTTGCAGTTCTTACCCAGTGTAATTTGAGAAGCAATGACAAAGAGACATTAACAGGCAGTGGATCTTCCTCTGAGGGCACCAAGAACCCTGGGCCTTCAGAGTTAGAAAGGACTTGATACGTTGACATTTTCACTCACCTCACTTCGCAGTGGAGGAATCCAAGGTCTGCCTTGAAATGAAGAAATAAATTGAAACCGAGAGATTGACTTGCTGAAGGCTGCATAGCAGGGATGGCAAAGCCACTGGGGGCATATGATTTTCTCACCTACTTTAAGGCTAAGAACCATCACTCAGCTCTCCATACCCCATGTTTTGGGTTATATTGCATTCCCATAAAATTCGTAAGTTAAAGTCCCAACCCCTTGTACCTCAGAAGGTAACTGTATTTGGAGACAGGCTCTTTAAAAAGGTAATTGAGGTTAAATGAGGCCTGTAAGATGAGGCCCTAATCTAGTATGGCTGGTGTCCTTTAGTAAGAGAAATGACAGGGATGAACATTCACAGAGACGAGGCGATGAGGGGACACAGTGACAAGACAGCCATTTGTATGTCAAGGAGAGAGGTCCCAGAGAAATCAATCCTGATGACACCTTTATCTTGAAATTCTAGCCTCCAGAAGTATAAAGAAACAAATTTATATCATTTAAACCATCTGGTCTATGGTATTTTGTTATTGCAAACTAATATATACCAAGTAGGCTATGGGCCTTAGGAACTATTTGAACTGGAGGTAGTTAGCCCATGGTCCAGATTACTGGAATTCCCCAGAGGAAGAAATGGAATTTCTAAATGCTTTTCAGCATTCATAAAAACCTAAGGGAAACATACAAAATATGGGCTAAGTAAAATTTCCGGTCTCATTGCTTTTAGGTGGAATTATACCAAATCAATATGGTACTCATACTAATATGGTATATCATACTAATCTGAAGCTATTTTATACATACTGATACAATATAGTATCTTATACTAATCTGACACTTTGACTAGCAACACATGATTGTGATTAAAGTGAGAAAATCATCACTTAATAAAGTTGATTTATTTAGCAAATAAAAAATTTAGGCTTTTTGATGAAGAGAAGGTTGAGCAAGACCACCACTTTAAGCCCCCAATTCCTTTAGTTAGATTCTCCAAAGCCCATGCTGCTAAATCCTCTTTAAATTTCTAGAACTCTTTCGGAGGTGAGCTGAGCAAGTTATATGGCTTTAGTCATTTGTCACATCAGGGATGTCAAGAGCCATGGTCTTTAAATCTGCAAGTGTCACTGACATTCACTGCATGCTGCATTTGGTTATCTTCCTGGGAGTCAATGAAATTTTACGTGAACATGATCTCGAGATAATGAAATATGAAAATAGACTAATAAGACAGGTGGTTTTATTAGGTTAGAACTAGCTTTTTAACCAAACAGAAGCAAAACTAACAGCCAAGGCACTCAGTACATGTACTAGGGTATCAAGTGCCCTCAATAGAATGTATCTGAAAGTTTGGAAAACAGTATTGTAAGCAGAAATGTACATTTTATTAAAAAAATAGCAAAGGTATGAAGAACACAGACTTCTACTAAGAACAGAAGTTTATTAAATGCTGTATAGTAAAATATTGAGCCCACTCTATTACATTACACAGGCTTGATGTTCTGTAGGTAGCACAGGGCCTCAACTGCAAGAAGCTTGTGATGCAAACACAAGGCGGAATTGTGGGCACTACACATACAAATATATCCTTCTTCTGTCTTCTTCCACGGCCGCAATACTGATGTTGGGAAATGTTTAGGCCTTGGGGAAAACCTGTAAAATGTCCTGAGTATTCCATTAAACAATTCCTAAAATGGTGTTACCTTAATGGAAAACACGAAAATTGTCTGATGGAAACATCCATTTTAATATTTAGTACTTTCAACAACTGAGAATCACAATCCTAAAAATTTTGTACACCGCAAGAAAGTCTTTGGAGTTAGCATAAGGCTTCCCAGCACAAGGTAAATTTCAAGGCAATTTACCAAGGTCTAAATTTTCTTGAACCACCAAGCTGGTGGTATGTGAAGATAAAAAGAAATGTCAAGGTTAGTTGATTATTTTCCAAATAATAGGATCTAAAAAGTATTGGAGGAAAGTAAGGATATGAGAATGAGTGGATATTAGATGGTAATAGATAGCTATTAAATGGTATCGAGACTGACTAACATTAATATAACATAAGACATATCTTCATTCATTAGTCAACACTTTCTTCTGTATATAATTACTTCAAGGTATTACTTCTTTTTTTTGGTACTGAGGATTGAACCCAGGGGCATTCAACCTCTGAGCTATATCCTCAGTTCCTTTTTATTTTGAAACAGGGTCTCACTAAGTTGCTAAGGGTTTTGCTAAGTTGCTGAGGCTGGCCTCAAACTTGTGATACTCCTTTCTCAGCTTCCCAAGTACTGGTATTACAGGCATGCACCACCATACCCAGCTTCAAGATAGCACTTCCATAAACTACATTGTTTAATTTATATTTCAAAGAAATTTTAATTTTGAATATCTAAGGTTATAGCTAATAACTTTGATATTATCCCTTAAATAGATCTGGAATTCTCAGTCTTAGCTCTTGAATACATGGTTTCTTGATAAAATACCACTAAAATGGAACTAATGTTTTAAAAAATACTACCTACTTAGAGCTCAGGGGAAGAGTCACAACCAACTTAACCAATTTGTATTGAGAACTAAACCAATTTGGCCAATTCTTATTAGCCAGCTCACACAGAAACTAGATCTTTTTCCTTTTAAATAATTTCACTAATCCTAGGTAAAAGCAATTACTCAGAAAATCACATCCTAAGATTTGTACTAATACTCATTTATAAATATATACTGAGCATCGGGACTGATTTTGATACTTCTAGTCCATATTTTGGTACCTTACGTTTTCCCTACTGGACATTTCATTCAATGGATATGACAATCAATGAAAGAAGTTAAAAGTAAAGCAAAGTTTTAATTTGGATGCAAGTATTTTGTATTCATATCAATAGAAGAGATCATGCTTTCAAGGAATGGAGAAACAAAATCATACGTGATAATCTAGAGTTCTGCAGTTAGAGGTAACCCAAACACACACCCATCTCCATTACAGAATTTAGGCAGCCAGTTCTAATACACTACAAACCATTTGATTAAAAAAGCTTATGACCAATGCTTTAAGAAGGAAACACTGGCGAAAATAGTTTTAAAATATACCCCCTTGGAAAATGATATATTTTTAGACATTAAAACCTTGTTTCAGAAGTTCCTCGTTTTAGGTTGTTACTCAAAAACTCATCATGTTCAAAACTCAAGTTATTGTGAGATCTTGAAATCATAAGAAGCTTCTCCTTATTGGTGAAGTCTTTTTTGATCCCAGCTTGGGGGACAAGCAACCTGTCCATCGGGTCCTCTTTGTTCTCCAGTTTCATATAACCTTTGCTGTTGCTTCGATCCAACCGAGGCCAACTGGGATGTTTCCGTTGTTCTGCCTGGACAGTTAGAGTGGAGGGACCCCGGTCTAAGTCTAAGGATTTAGAGTGTGACGAGAGCAAATGTAAGGATGTGTTGGATCCAAACTGTCTTCTGGCAGCCCCAGGAGACAAGAGTTGTCCGGCCCCAGGTCCAAGGGCCACAGAGGACTTGTACTGACTTGACAATGCTTCCCCAATGGAATTATTCCTTGGGAGCGCGGTGCTGGCTGGCTGGAAGAATTCACCTGTGTTGGGCAAAGGGACCATAAGAGAATCCATCGACAAATTCCTTGACCTACTTTTGAGGTGATCAGCATCCTCGGTGATATTATCTATACTGGGCTCATCGATGACACAGTTATTCAGTTTGATCACAGGCAACGTAAAAGCGCTGATGGACGACTGTACAATGGACTTGGTTTCACACTTCTGGGAGCCGCTGGTCTTTTCCTCGGGTGTCTTGGAAGGAGGCAGATAGAGGCCAAAGACAGAGACAGAGCTGTCAGAGAGCAGAGGGGGCATGAGATGCCCCAAACTCTTATTTTCATTTAGCATGAGTTCATCCTCCTCCACGGAGCTGTCCATTCGAAAACTGCCCCGCAAACCTGAGAATGAGGAAACCGTGTTTGCCACCAACCTGGAGGGGCAGGAGCTCCCGTTCTGTTTCACCTCCGGTTCTCCCAGCAGGCCCGAGTAGATGCCATTCATGTGCTTCTGCTCCTTGACTCTCAGCGTGTGGATGTCGATGACCGTGGAGTAGATGTCTCTCATGTGGATGATTTTGGTTTCTTTGTCCCGGTTCTCATGAAGGATGGCATTGGCGCAAATGAAAATGAAGATGCCGATCCCCATGGTGAAAGGGCCCAGCATCTTCATCTTATCCGAATGCAGGTGCTGCTCGAAGAAGCGAACGACCACGCCGCCTTGGTTCCGAATGACCTGGGTTTCATTCGTTGACAGCGTTGTTTCGGCATCGATGAAGTGTTCTTTCTGGGGCCAATATCCAAGGACGGCCATTGCAATTCCTATAATGGAGATCAGCACTCCTAAAATGAGGAAAAATCCTGATGGGGAGTAAAGCCGGATTTTGCCACGAACCACCACGACATCGGCCCGTGGCCGCCGCCTGACTGGCTTCTTCTCCTGGGCTGCGGGCGAGGGGCTGAGGTTGACATGGTGCTGGGATCTGGCAGAGTCTTGCCTTTTCAAGGCGGCGAGGCCAGTTATCACTCCACCCGTGGCGATCATAGCTCGGCCTTTTATCCTGCAAAGAAAGGAGACAGAGGATGATCTAAGTGTGCTCTGACTTAGTGCCTGCCGGCTGCTCTAAGAGCACTCCTGTGAACGGCATCAGTGAGCTCTCAGCAACCACATCTAACTTCCCCTCGGTTTCCATCTGCCTACCGCTCTACGTCCATGCATGTTACTGGTCTCTCCTTTCCTCAAACTCTTTCTTCGCCAGTCTTGTATGACACTGAGTCCTCCTGGTTCTACCCTGACCTTGCTGACTATTTCTGTCTTGGCTCTTCTTCCCTCAGCTAAAAGTAGATCACCTTCCCCCAGAGTCCTGTCCTTGGCCTTCTCTTCTCTGCTGTCCCTCGGCATTCATATCCATTCCTACATATTCCACCATCTCCTTTATGCTGATGAGTCCCAAGTCTAGGTCTCAGGTCATATGCTGAGTTCCAGTTTCACATTTTCAACTGCCCATAGGGGAACACATCCACGTCCACATCCACACACTGCTGCAAAGTCAGAAGTCAGCTTACCTTCCACCATGCACCAGCTGTCCTGCCTGACCTGACTCTGTGTGTGTGTGTGTGCGTGTGTGTGCATGTGTGTGTGTGCGTGTGTGTGCATGTGTGTGCGTGTGTGTATGTGTGTGTGTTACTGGGGATTGAATCCAGGGGTACTCTACTTCTGAGCTACCTCCCAAGCCATATATATATGCCCCGCATACACATTATATATAAATATATAATAATAATACTTATTTATACTTATATATAAATAAGTATACACATGCATATATATTTTTAGATATATATTATATCTATATATATAAATATATACATATATTTCTATCTGTCTCTCTCTATATATATTTAGAGAGAGAATGAGAGAGAGACTCTTGCTAAATTGCCCAGGCTGGCCTTAAACCTGAGCTCCTCCTTTCCTAGTCCCCCAAGTACTGGGATTACAGCTGTTTGATTGCCTTAATGGGTCAGTTCTCAAGCTTGGCTATTTATAGTTATCCTTAATTCCTCCCTTTCTTCTTTCTCTTCTTTTCCAATCAGGTCTAAATCCTAGAAATTTTCACTACACGATGTCCCTCAATTCCACCCCTCTATTCCAATCCTACTTGTTCCTGTTTAGTGCAGCTCTTATCAACTCCTACTGGACCATTATAATAACCTCCCACCTGGTCTTCCAAACTCCAGTTTCTCTTCCTGTAAGACCAAACTTACATGCAGATGAAAGATTAATTATCCACTGACATTTCCCTGAAGTTGTTTAGCATGGAATAGTGGAGAAAATGTTTCCTACTACCTACCAAAGTTTAATCTGGGATTTCAGACCCATTACATTAATCTCTAACTGTTGTACATCTGGAATCCAACCAATATCCCTGTTTCTTATTCATACTCTATACCATACTGCTTCTGAGACTTTGTTAAGCATGTTTCATCTGTCCTATCCAGTGTGTCTTCACATTATTGAATCTGGCTAGTAATCAAAGTTTATATTTCACTTCCTTTATAAAGTCTTCTATGACTCCTACCCTGTATCCCATGGGGTCTCTTATTCCTCAGAGTATTTGAGAGAGTTTTCTATGGCACTTCCCATATTATTGTCTTAATTCTTCTACTTCTTATGGTTGAGCATCAAATTTAATTCATATTTTTATTTTCAGAAACATTCACTATAGTGCCTTGCATGTAGCCAGTGTTCAAGAAATATTTGCTAAAATGCTGAATAAGGGAGTAATTACTTTCCTGGGATTTGCTGGGTAACTATCACAGTACCATACTAACCTTCCTAGTCAAAAATATGAACAAACAAAATAAAGACCCCAACAAAAAAGCAACATTTGTGAGTTGGTAAAATACCTGTTGTATTTCATAATAAATAGTTCTCAAGCTGCCAATTTTGTCTGGTAGGAAAACAAAGGATATTTTAAGAACCACAAGGTCTTTGGCAAATTTCTGAGAACCCATCAAATCTTGTCTTCCAAAATCGAGCTCTCCTTTTGAAGTCCTATTTATAATTTCTGAATTGTTTTTAAACATCAGGGTTGTGAATAGTATGTACACTTTAAGCAAGCTAGTGAGTAAACTGACCTTTACTAGAATTATAACTAGGATTAAAATAATTTAATGTTAGAAAAACAAACTAAACTGTAATCCATCGCTCTAGTCTAGGAAATTTATTAAAGTCTATCTACTATGGCTTAGAACTTCTCCCAAACCTCGGCTGAAACAAAACTTAGGGTCAACCTATGTGTTTTTGAACCCAAAACAGCCCCCAATGTTTGAAGAGAATGCTTAGATTAGCTAGCAGCCATCTCACCCAGTTTTGGCTGGCTAAGGATTTAGTCTGAAATCCTTCTGAATTGACGGATTTCAGAAGGAAATGGAAACAAGGGCAAAAGCCTTTCATTTGGTTTAACAGCAAACACAATGAATTGCATTCCGTGCAAATTCTAGTCCTCTGCCACTTGTTAAAACATTTCCTTCTAGCACTGCCATTTTCCTGCTGGAGAGAGGAAAGGGGGCCGGAAGAGAAGAAAGTCTTTTGGAAGGATATAGGCATTCTGAAAGGTTGAAAGAAGAGAAGAAAGACTGGGCTTCAGAGTGAGCAAGTATAGTAGGCAGGCTGGGCTAGACAGGAAGAAGCAGCCAGGGTGGCTTCCAAGTATGAAGAGGTGCAGAAAACACAGAGAGAAAACACCTTCTGGAGGAGTTCAGAAATAAAGAAGAAAACTGGTTGGGGTGGATCACATAGTTTCTTAAACCAGCCTACCTTGCTCCAGCTCAGCCAGGGGTGCCAAGACTCCCAAGAATTAGTAAACTGAGGCCTGGTGCTAATGTCCTCCTTTAATTTGAACCAAGTCACTTCTCCACGGCCTGAGTCTCTGTTACATTGGGGACTCAACTGAGATGCAAAGGTGAGTAAATTCAGCCACTGCTTCAAGAGTTTGAAACGTAATAGAAGAGCTCATTTGTCTACATGAAACAGAACGAAATAACTCCCAGAATGAAAGTTTCAATGAGGAAGGACCTTTGCAACAGGCTTCATGTAGGAGACAGCATTTCCACATTTATCACAGTGAAATATCAAGTTAACATCATTTCAGATAAGGTCAAGGGAAAGAAGGCAGGCTGGAGAACAGGGGTGTGGCCTGCCATGGGTGCACACTGCTCCAGGCTGAGGGAGGCCACCAGGCAAGTAAGACAGAGGGAAGGGCAGGGCTGGGTCTCGCAAGATGGCAAATGCCAATTCCTCTGTGTCTGACTTTACACTTATCTGCAATGGAGTGGAGTAAGACACACATGCTCTGTTGTTCTTTTAGGAAAAGTAGCCTCAACAAGGAGAGGAAAGCAGTAGCGAGGGGCTGGAAGTGGGAAGCCCCAGGAGGATGCCACAGGCTGTTTCACAGTAAGAAGCCTGGAGAAACTGCAAAGCCCCAAGTGGTTGAATCCACTGGCCCTGCATGTTTAACCACAAGGCCAATTGCTCCAAAGTGTTCAGCATGTGCAAAATGAGCTGAGCCTGTATCTACTCTTTAATTTATGCTGCAAAGCCACGTGGTCTCCATCCTACACTTCTATTCCTGCTTTGTTTTTTTTTTTTTTTTTTTTTGCTGTTTCTGCATGTGTTGTTTTGTGGGGGTAAACAGATCCTGATGACTAGCCTCCTTATTGCGACAAATCATAGGATTCTTCTAAGTTTTAATAATAATGGTAATAATAGCTAACCCATATTGCTTATTGTCAGGCGTTTTCCAAATGCTTTAGGTACAAAAACAAAATAACTACAGTCTCTATTTTGCAGATAAGAAAAACTGAGGCTCAGAGAGTTTAGGTAACTTGCCTAGGCATGTACAGCGGGTTGGTTCTGAGTCTGTGCTCTTATAGAATTTAAGACAGGGATGGGCCTCCAAATTGGCTTTCATTTGAGGTTTTCTTTCCCTGTATTCATTTCTTATTCTGTTTCCTGTTCCTATTATGACACTAGACATTAAGGAATGCTGCTCTGCCTTTAAAACTATTGACAATGGACCAGACCAACTTCCATTTCTCAATTACAGTGCCCATTTGAGAAAAGCCATGGGGGGTGGGATGCATAAGATTGCAGGTATAACTCTAGATCAGAATCCAGCCTCTTACACTTGTCCTGAAAATGCAGTCTCAACAGATCACTTGTCCCCTCCATAGACTTCTTCTTTTCCCTCTACTGTCTCTGACAGGGCAGGCCTGGGACTCATTTCCTCAAATCGCCTACTGGAGGATTTTGCAATACTGAATTTCATTTTGTCATCTCTAACACAGTTTTCACTTGTCAGCCAGCCTCTCGATCCTGAGCCTGCCTTCCACAATTGTGTCGTCCCTCTCCATTTGTGCTCATCTGCAAATATTATAAGCCTAATTTCCAAAGCTTCACCTAAACTTTTGGAAATTGATGAAAACATAGAGCAAAGTCCCGTGGCATTCCACTAAAGACCTCATCCTTTGTGGCCACTGTTAACTGGTTTCTATATTCATTGATGTGATTCACAAGAACAGATCCCTGGCATTGCGGGAGTCAGAGGGCTCAAAATAGGTTTCCTGGCCTGAAGAATATAGTAATTAGCAACCATCTTTTTGATAAGGCCAGCCATTCAATTCATGTAAATTTAATTAATATAAATAATAGATAAACCTAACCAGAGGGTCAGTCATGCTACATGATTCCATAGTTCCCAAAAACATATGATTTTGTCAAAAGCTAAGTTAAGAGAGAAATATTGTATGTATATATTCTTCTGTTGACAACCAAAACTAAAAAGGTCACTTGGGTTAACTTTTGGCTACCTATTCTTCATCCTTTTTTCCTTTCGCAGTCCTCATAAATCAGCCACAATTTTACTAGCAATGGGCATCAAGATTACCAGCCTAAAATTTGCAAAACATACCTTCTTCCTCACTGTGCAAACCAGGATACTGGTGGGCTAACTCCAGGCCTTTGCCATCTTAGATTCATCGTAGATTTTGGAACTCAGTCATAGAAACTCAACTGCCACTTCTGTCACGACAGGAAGATGTGGACTCTGCCTCTCCTTCAAGCACTCCAGGACTGTCTACTGGGCTCACTTCCTCTGAACTGTGTCCATTCTACCCCTTTCAGGCCGAAAGCTTTTTCCTTGACTAAGAAGACTTTTGCTTTTTGCATCATGTGTAACACTACACCATACACAATCTGTTCTAATCTTATCCTTTTCTATTCTTGGTTTGCTAATAATTTTAAAAGCCTGTTGTTGTCTTTCACCCTTTTTATAGGCCTAAACCCATTCTGGAATGTGCTTTGCATGACACTAATCCATACCAGTTTTTGGTATTATCACACTCCTGGAAGTTTATTCCTACACACTTATGTCCTCTTTGACCACACCGACCTACTGTTCTGACCACATGCAGAGTCTGCGGTACATCTCATGTGGTTTTAGATGCATTCACACACTTATGGCCGAGATAATGGTAGAGCTAAAAAGACCTGCAGAGTTGAGAGACTTAAAACTTTTCAATCCAGATATTCCTTTTAGCCAACTAAGGACCAGGAATGTGGTCTAAGATTGAACACCAAATTAGCAGGAAGAATAGGATTGGGATTTAAGGTTTTAGACTCCTGGTCCAGTGTTCATTCTTGGCTATTCTTCTTTTCTATTGTTTATGTTACCCAGTGCACAGCAGAGTGTCTGGAATGTAATAAATGTTCAACAGGTATCTGATGACAAAGAACTGACTTGAGGAATGCTTGAATATGATTGAAATGTGTAAGGCATTAGGGACACAGTTAATAAAAACTAGTCCCTGATTTTAAGGACTGTGGAGTCTAGTAGGAAATCAGTCAAAGTAAATGTTTAAAATGAAAGGGATCCAGGTGTGCTTGGTGCATGCCTGTAATCCCAGTACTTGGGAGGCTGAGACAGGAGAATTGCAGGTTCCAGGCCAGCCTCAGCAACATAGCGAGACTCTCAGCAACTTAGCGAGACCCTCTTTCAAAGCAAAAAATAGAAAAAGGCTGGGGGTGTAGCTCAGAGGTAGAATGCCCCTGGGTTCAATCCCTAGTAACACACACACACACACACACACACACACACACACACACACACACACACTAATAAAATAAGATGAAATGAAAGGGACTAACTGCCTTGATGGCATTGTGGGGACACCTCCATATGCTCTTCCACATTATCTGGAAGGATCGGGGGCTTTCAGGAAGCAGTGGTGATTAATGAAGGCTTTGCACATAGGAAGGAGTTTACTCTGTGGACAGATTCTAATTCGTCCTTGTTCCTGGCTGTTTTACAAGATCCTTGCCCTGTGGTTTTCATCTTCTCACTTAAGTATGCCTATTATTTTAAATATAATTGACACTGTCTTATTTATATATATGAATTTTTATCCTTACTCAGAGCTTTAAAAATTCACCAGAATGCAAGACTTTCTGCCCGAAGGAAGTAAAATTAATTTATGCCTTCAGGACCAAACAAAAACATTACATAAAACTCCATGTGGTATCCACAAATGAGACAGATGGAAATATTTTCTGTTCAAGCTACAACAGTTTTAGGACTTTCTTCCCAGTAGAGACATTTTAAACTTTTAAAACAGGGTTTTTAATCTATATCCTTACCAGAGTTGAAAGAGAAAATTCCTATGGGTGACTAATAGTTCAATCACATAAAGTTTAAAAAACAAGTCGAGAATAGAAATCATGTTTTAATATATAGCATAATGATTTTGCACATGGACACTGAAATAAGACAGACCACATCCAGCTTCAACACTCAATAGTCATGAAACCTCAGACAAGTTGCTTTAAAAGTTTCTTATCTCAGTTTCTCCATCAGTTAAATGGCAAAAGGCTTATTTAATACACAGCATATAGTGCACTTAAGGTGGAAGACTGGGGAGCTTGAGTCCCTACACACTAATTACACCATTAATAGCCACACTTGAACAAGTAACCAAACCCTTGGAGCCTCAGTTTTCTCAACTGTAAAATGGGGATAGCAATAGTACCTGCAGGGTTGTTGTGAAGCAAGGGAGATAATGCAGGCAAAGCACATCGTGGTGCCTGGCAAAGAAGATCGACATTAGTGATGTCCGCTGTGTCTGGTTATAAGGTCTTTTGAAGGATAAAATGAAGTTTTTTTTTGTGTGTGTGTTTATTATAAGTTGATTATAAGTTCTCAACAAACAATACCTATTATTAACTCTTCCTTGCTAATATTCTTTCATTTCTCAGCTAGGCAAGTCAACAATATATACAAGTAGCAAAGTGGTGTAGTGTTTGCCTAGCATGTGTGAAGCCCTGGGTTCAATCTCTAGCACCAACACACACACACACACACACACACACACACACACACACACACATTAGGTTAAATAGTGATGGCTCGCTGCACTTGGAGAGGTAGTTATGACTGCAAATTGGTACAAGGACTTCAAGGTTGAAAACTGAATGGAGAATGTATCTTCTAGTGGCAGAAGAACTAATAATCTGGTAGTTGTAAAGAAGGGTTGAGTTTATCTAAGAAAGAAAGTTGGAAAGAATTGTCCCTAATGCCTTACACATTTCAATCATATTCAAGCATTCCTCAAGTCAGTTCTTTGTCATCAGATACCTGTGGAACATTTATTACATTCCAGACACTCTGCTGTGCACTGGGTAACATAAACAATAGAAAAGAATTGAGCATGCCTTTCTTTCTAATTCATTCTATTTCTGCAGATTTGGAGACTTGTATTGCAAAAGTGTAATAGGAATAACAAAAGCAAGGAAACACCAACCGTCTAATGTTTTTACTTATCTCAATAATGCAATTGGATGAAATGCATGAGTAATCTGATCAATTTTGCCAGCACCCTTCTGTGGCCTTTGGGATACTGGGCACAGTCTGAAAATAAAGGAATACAGGGTCTGGGTATAGGCGGCCTAGAGAAGATGCCATAATAGGTGATATGATGTGAAAATCTGAGAAATGTTCATTCTGTGGCAAGAAGTTTATGCACACTCTGAAGATCTTTGTCGGTCTTCCTTGGAGAGAATGCTTTCTTAATATTCAGTATATTTCTACATTCATATGAATGCTGGAACTAAAAGGAAATTCAGAATGTTTAGGTAATTAGCAGGCTGATACTCAAGTCATTAAATATAAAGTAGAACTTTATGGTCAGGTACATCCTGAGCATGCACATGATGGTAGGCACAGAGAAAATACTTGGTTGGAAATCTCTACATGTATTTTGTTTGTAATGCCTTCAACACCTGCCAGCCTGACAATGTATAAAATATGGGCCCAAACCAATTATGAGCTGTGTAACAAAGACATGGAACAACTGCTCTCCAAGGACTGAAAGCCATGAAGCCCTGAACAGAGAAGCCTCCAGGAGGCCAAATAACAGATCCATAATGAGCACAGAAAACACCCTGCCGGGACCCTGTGGGAGGCATTTTCTGCAGGAACAGAAGAAATGAGAAGCCTATTTCCCCCAAAGTAGAAATATGCTTCCCGCCCTGTGTCCCAACTCTTCAAATCTGGACAAGCTCTTAACAATAACTGTCACATTCTCCGTTCACTGCATCTCCCTACAGGAAGGCCACCGGAACCTGGTGTGAACCTTCTTTACTGCTAAAGAAGTCACCGATTTATTCAAATGCAGGAAATTAGCCGAGATAGTCTTGGATAAAGGGATGAAGCACTTAAAACCACAAATTGGACTTTTATATAAAGACCCCTTCGCTGCAGGAGAACATATGGTAACTTCTTTTAGAGGTACGGTGACCACGTTTTTGGAGACAACATTGGAAAGTGAGACTCTAGTAAGTACTAATATTCTTTCCAGTGATTAAAAATACCTGGAAAATTGCAAACATACTGTTGACATTCCTACAGGACCAGAGGAAAAGCTGGAGGGCAATAGTAATTTCAACTCCAGTTGTTCCACTTAACACCAAATAGCTGGTGTATGTCTACCAGTTTTGCAAGTAACAACAGCTGTGCGAGTACTGTTAAGGCTACTGAAGGTCCAACATTCTTCTCTACTGCAGATAAGAAGCCATCTCTTGCCAGAGCGAATTCATTACCTAAATTAGCAGTGAGTTGTGTGTGCCATCTTCTAATCCATAATAAAGTACTGTACATTAAATTTCATATAAAATTTTCCAACTGATGCTAGTTAATTAATAGTAAAATGTTTTAAAAACCCTATAAAACCATTGGGAATTGATTTGAATGACATAATTTCTGCTGGAGAATTTTTCCCTTTTTTTTACAACCCCCCCCCACCAAGTAAAACCCAAGTGGGATTTCCCTTAAATGAGAGTGCAAAGAGGTATGGAGGAAGACCTCATGAGGGATGGCAAGACTAAACTCTCACCACTCACAAAAAGCAGGAATCTACTAAGCTTGGAAATACAAAACTTCTTTAACTTTTAAGGGACGCGGTAAAACCCCAATGGCAAACACGTTGAAAAAATAAGGGATGCCAAGGGGGAATGCATGTGATGATTCCTGCTTTTATCTTCTTCCTTCTCTTTTCCCATTTGTAAAGGTCAGCAGCTACAATGTAAACTGAGGAAAACACACTTTTAGATTTCCAATTTTAAGAAAGTATTTGTTAGTCTATTTTTCTCATCTATCTCTTATCTATGTGGAAACTACTTGCTATACCCTGAATATTCGTGCCTCCCCAAATTTTGTATGTTGAAATCCTATCCCCCAAGGGGATGATCTTAGGAGGTGAGATCTTTGGGGGGTGATTAGCTCCTAAGGATGGAGCCCTCAAGACTAGAATTAGTGCCCTTGTGTCTTAGTCCATTTTGTGTTGCTACAGTAGAATTCCTGAGACTGGGTACTTTATAAAGAAAAGAAATTTATTTCTCATATTTCAGGAGGATGAGAAGTCTAAGACCAAGGTGCTATATCTGGCCAGGACCTTCTTGCTGATCATAACATGCAGGAAGGCATCACCTGGTGAGAGAGCAGGAGCATGCCAAATCAGTTCTCTCTTCTTCCTCTTAGGAAGTCACTAGTCCCATCATGGGGGTTCTACCCTCCTGGCCTCTCATCAAATTACCTCCCAAAATTCTTACTTCAGAATACCATCAACATTTACATTTAGGGATTGAGTCTCAACACATGAGCCCTTGGGGAACACATTCAAAGCATAGCACCTTGTATGGAGAGCTCCCTCATTCCACAGTTATCTGTGGTCTAGGTATTGGGCTCTTACTTTTTAAAAATTTTTTATTTATTTTATTTTTTATCGGTGCATTGTAATCATACACCTTGATGGGTTTCAGGGTGGTGGAAGTATACATGCACACATACTGAACTTGCTGGAGCCTTGATCTTGGACCTCCCAGCTTCCAGAACTGTGAGAAATAAATTTCTATTGTTCATAAGTCATCCAATCTATCACATTTTTATAGCAACCCAAAAGAATGAAGACATTCCTCATACAAAGTAAAAAGCCCAATAGCATGAAGTGAAGAAGTCTCCAGAAGGTCCTTCTCAGAGGAAAGCATGGTGCTAGATTTCTTCTAGCCATGTCCAGAGAAAGGAGGAGCATACTTGGTTTTTCAGAAATGATTTAAATAAGCTCCTTATATATCGAGGATATGTGATTTGGGGTAGTGATATTCCTGACCAATGTGTTGATGTTTTTACTTTTTTTTTTGGTGGTAGTGGTACTGGGAATTGAATCCAGAGGGATTCTACCTCTGTAGTTTCACCCCCAGCCTGGTTTTATTTCTTATTTGGAAACAGGGTCTTGCTAGGATGCTGAGAGCCTTGCTGAGTTGCTGAGGCTGGCTTCGAATCTGTGATCCTCCTATCTCAGCCTCCAATGTACTGGGATTACAGGCATGCACCACCACATCTGGCTTACTTTTTTTTATTGTATCTTTTATCATACAGAAAATTTCATTTGTATGTGGTTAACCATATCATCATGTTCACTGATGCAGAAGGTAATCATTAGAAAGGCTTTCTGCAATCTAAGATTGTATATGAAAATTTCTCCTGTTTCAGCAGTTTTATGGTTTAATGCCTTACATTTAAAATTTTTGACATACCTAGAATTTATTTTTGTATAAGATTCAGGGTAGGGAATCTAACTTTTGTTTATAGGTAATGTCTCTCCTCCCTTGGTTTGAAATGCTACCTTCATTACACACTAACTTCACATATTGTACTACATAGCAAACTTCATACGCATTTGGGTCAATAGTAACACTTACCATTCTGTTCCATTAATTTGTCTTTGCCAGAACAAAATTGATATAAAAACTTTTAGTATCATAATGCTTATTTTAATATCTGATAAGACAAATCTATTCTCATTATTCTTCTTTCAAAATTTCTTCTCTATTTTTATACTATTTATGTTGCACATGAACTTTAGAATTTGATTTTTTAAAAATCTGGTTACTAATTTTTATTGGGATCATGCTAAATCTATTCATAAATATAGGGAGAATTGATATTATCCCATCAAGCATATACAAGGTTTTATTTTATGCATTTTTTAATACTTTTTTGGTGGATTATAGTCTCATATCATAATGCAGTTCATAGTGATAATGACACACACGCACACGGCACTTGGTGAGTTTTCCCCCTGCTCCCTCCCCACTCCACACCCTTCCCTTATAAGATACTGTGATTGACATTAGTATTCTCACATATGTACATAAATGTCAGCGGAAGTGTTTAATTCTCCCTCTACCTCCCTCCCCAAAATCACTTCCCTTGCTCCACTGGAGTTTTTCTTCCATTATCTAATGTCCCTCTTGTATCCGGATTACTCCCTAGCTTCTGCATATGAGAGAAAACATATGGCCCTTCACTTTCTGTGACTGGCTAATCTCACTTAACATAATGTTCTCCAGGTCCATACATTTCCCTGCAAATGACATAACTTTGTTCTTCTTTATTGCTGAGTAGAATTCCATTGTGTGTCTATTCCATAATTTTATAATCCATTCATGGACGCTTAGGTTGGTTTCATAATCTGGCTATTTTTAATTGTGCTGCTATAAACATAAATATGCATGTATTACTATAATATTCTGATTTCAGTCCCTTTGGAAAGATACCCAGGAGTGGTATAGCAGGATCATATGGTGGATCCATTCCCAGGTTTCTAAGGAATCTCCACACTGATCTCCATAGCAGCTGTATTAATTTGCAATCCCACCAACAGTGTCGAAGAGTTCCTATTTCCCCACATCCTGACCAGCATTCATTGTTATATGACTTCTTGATGATTGCCATTCTAATTCGGGTTAGAGGAATCTCAGTGTAGTTTTAATTTGCATCTCCCTGATTGTTAATGATGTTGAACATTTTCTCATTTATTTATTGGTCATTTGTATTTCTTCTTTTGGGAAGTGTCTATTTAGTTCAATTGCCCATATAGGCCACTGTTATTTCTTGTTACCTTTTATTTCTTGAGTGTTTTCTATTGTAGGCTGGTATGTTTTCTTTTACTATTTCTATCTTCAAGTGGTTACTTGGATGTAGGAGGGTAATGATTTTGTGCATTAATTTGTACTAGGTTGTGTCACTAAGCTTGATTACCATTTTAAAAAAGTTTTTAATTCATTCTCTTAGGCGTTCTAGAAGTACAATTATATCACCGGCATTTTTGCATCTCCCTTCCCAATTTTAAACCTACAATGGCTATTTTTCCAATCATATCACCTGGTACCTCCAGTGCAAAGGTAAACAACCAGGAGGATGGTGGACACCCTTGCTCCCTCCTGTATTCACGGGAGCATCTACGGCTTCAAGACTGAAGAAGTATCAGACCAGGCCTGTAATTAAGAGTTTCGACCTAGAATTCCAGAGGACAAAATTAACTGTCTCAGAGTGGCTGGTGAGGAAGATAAAGGAAATGAGAGGAGGGAGGAAAGGAAAAGAGAAGCAAAGAAGGAAGAGGAAAAGGTGGAGGATAAAGTGTAGGAAGAGGAGAAAGTTGTACTGGGGTAAAAACTTATGGATTATCAATTATTAATGATAATGTCTAACATCTGGAAACATGAATAACAATTCCCAATGTTTTCTTAAATGTTCTTATTTTTTTCCATCTCTTCTTTTTTGAGGGGGGGGAGGGCTGGGGATTGAACCTAGGGGCATTCTACCCCTAAGCTACACCCCCCCAGCCCTTTTTATTTTTTATTTTGAAATAGGATCCATCTCGTCTTTTAAAAACCATTTATTTAGGGACAAGAATTTTCCTCCTGGGATTATTGGGATTACTGAATCATCTGCCAAATGTATTAGCTGAAAGGGGAAAATGAGAAGAATTATATATTACATAATATTTCAGGGATATAAAAAAGATTGGAAAGAATGCTTAGCAATAAAAATGATTTCAAGAGAAGACTAGCTAACAATAACAGATGAATAAAACCATGTTTTAAAAAACATCGTTCATGCACATTACTACTTTCTACAGGCATATGCTATTTTTTGGATCATGGCTGAGATAACTTTTAGCTTGAAATCACTTATATTTTATAATGGTTCATTTCACTAGTAATTTCCTGGGAGAAGTAGCAATCCAAGAGGGCAGTGGGCAAAAGACATTAATAGACAACATGTAGGAGAAAATCACCAATGTCCAGTTAACAAATGCAAAGAATAATGAGCAAAGCAATGCACACAAAATAACTTCAAAAATAAAACCTCAACTTCACTTGCTCATTGATAAAAATGAAAAAAAAAGATTGATCATGCTCATTGTTGGTGAGCTATATGGAAATGGCTCTAATGAGCTTCCAATAAGAGGAAGAATTGGTAGTTTTTGAGGTTAATTTGAGAATGACTTTCATAAACTGAAACATTCATTCCTTTTGGTCCCCCTGACAATTTCACTTCTACAAATACCTCCTTTAGAAAGACTTGCACATACATACACAGAAGCAGGTGTGAGGATATTCTCTGCAGAATTACAGTAATGGCAAAGACTTGGAATTAACTTAAAGGTCCGGCAACATAGGATTCACTAAATCAACCATGCTGCATCTGTATAATGAAATATTATACAGATACTTCAAAGGATGAATATATACTAATAAGGAAAAATGTTCACATCATATTTTTGAGATGTTACAACACATATTGAGTAAGGTCCTGTTTATGTGATGTTTTAGTCAGCTTTTTTCGACCAAAATACCTGACAAACACAACTAAGAGGAGGAAAAGTTTATTTGGCTTGCAGTTTTAGAGGTTCAATCCATGGTTGGCCAGCTCCAAGCCAGAAACTGCAGCAGTAGGGCATGTAGCAGAGAAAAGCCACTCTCAGCACATGACAGCCAGAAACAGAGAGCGAGGAGAGGGTGAGCGGCAGACACAGTCTCGGAGATCACGCCCTGCCTCTGGCTGCACTGCTCAGCACATGACCTCTGGGGGACATTTGAAATCCAAACCATATACGGTGAAATATATAGAACAGGTTTAGATATGCACTGAGGTGGTATGGAAGGCAACGTCAAAGAGTGGGGTTGTTGGTGCCGCGTCACAGAACACACACTTTATAATATGCAACTGTACTATTGACCCGTTTGCAAGGAGCTTGCACTGCTTTTACTTCACTCCCACATTGGAACTAAACCTAAACACAGAGCACAAAAAGAGATATTGAGCCGGGCGTGGTGGTGCACATGCTTGTAATCCCAGTACTTTGGGAGGCGGAGACCGGAGGATCCGGGTTCGCGGCCAGCCTCAGCTTTCTCTGTCTGTCTCTCTCTCCCTGTCTTTCTCTCTCTTTACTTAATGAGGCCCTCCGCAACTTCGTGAGACCCGGTTTCAAAATAAAGTATAAAAAATAGGGCCGGGGGTGTAGTGCGGAGGTAGAAAGACCTGGGTTCAATCTCCGGTACTGCAAAAAAAAAAAAAAAAAAAAAAGATATTGAAACCTAGAAAATAAGAGTAAAAAGCAGATCAAGCCAGTACATATGTAGGGAATTAGGTGTGCTTGCTAATTTAAGGACAGATGGAATAAGCCTTCGAGGCAAAATATCAAGACTAGAGAAAAATAGAAAATGTCTAAATCTCTAACCAGACCAAATAAATTCAAGAAAGAAAGACTTATTTATGATACATCATAATCTTGAAGCACAAAAAACAATGCTACGCACTCAGGTCATACCTGCATTTGTGGGGGCAAGGTAACATAAAGGATAAACTAAGAATTGGTTTCTGCCTTTAAGAAGTTTATAATCTCGAATGTGTCTAAGGCTAATGCTGTACAGTATAAAACAAATGAGAAGTATTAAGACTTTGTGGGGGGTGACTGACTGCCTCTCCACCTGGGTCAGCCTGATTTATTGAGGCCTCTGTTTTTATGTCGATGGAAGATTTTCAGTTGCTTTAACCTTACAACTCTGTTTCCCAGATGGAAACAGGCTTCTTTTTGAGGCTATTCTGCAATTTCAGAATGATTAGTCTTCTAACACATGCGGCTATTGAGGCTAGAAAGAAAATTTCAGCTTCATCACAAAGGGGAATCTGAGCTGGGCTCCGGAAAGAGCGCTTTCACTTAGCTTGATTTATATTCATCTCCTCACAGGGATGATGGGACAAGACTAATTTTTATTTAGTTTTCATGCCTTGAAATTAAATCTCTGTTCCATCCCTCTCTCTACCCTGCACAGCTGTTTCTGTGGAGACCCCTAAGTCACCCCAGTGGGTGAGGGTCTTTAGAACAGGATTTCATGGCAGAGCTGGGTAGGGTGACAAGAAGGAGGCCATCCATGCCTTCCTCTGTCCACACTTTTCTCTGCTTATTCTCAACCAAAGAATGAATGGCTGCATCTGGCTTTCTTTCAGGCATTAAAATCTCTGGGACTTATTTAAAATTGGTTTATGTCATTGGAGAGCAGGTTCATAAATTCAAGCCACTTCAACATAAGTTTCAAAAACGCCTTCAATCCTGACTTTTCCCCTTCAAAATTAAATGCTTAATGGGTTTATAATTTATACAAATACATAGCATTTTTTGCACTTTTGATCATCACTGCTATCAGACCCACAGGCGGCCATAATTTACTGCAGTGCTCTAAGTATTTTTTAGATTTGCTGTAGTCATATGCTAAACTCCAGGTTTTACTTGTAGTTGTTTGGAGATTTCATCAAATGTTTGCTGGCTTACTCACATATTGGCTCATTAAATCTTTACAACAACCCTGAAAAGTACTCAACAACATCCCTTTATCCAAATGAGCGAAGGGGCCCAGGGATACGTAATTTCTATGTAAGTAGCTACTGGAGCAAGTCTTCTAACCGAAGTTCTGACTATACGACTGAAGTAACGTAGTCACTACGTTACTTCAAACTGGCTGTGTCTTCAAAACGATAGAGAAATAAGGTAATTGATTAGCTTGCTCAGGCTTCAGGATCTTTTGAATTAAACTATATTTATAAGGTTCTGGACTTTTATGTTACTTTTGTGCATGTGTGTGCATGCGTGTGTGTGTGTGTGTGTGTGTGTGTGTGGTATTGGGGACTGAACCCAGGGGTGTTCTACCTCTGAGCTATACCCCAGCCCTTTTTATTTGTTATTTTGAGACAGGGTCTTGTTAAATTGCTGAGGTTGCCCTCGAACCTATAATCCTCTTGTCTCATCCTCCCAGATACTGAAATTACAGGTGTGCACCACTGTGCCTGGCTTTTGTGTCACTCTTTGAGAGATAAAGAGGACTCTTCTTTCTTTTTGAACCTATATAAGGTAATAAAATCACATAAGTGGTTTATCTAGTAACATTCCTAATTCTTTCAGAACAGTGTTCATAACTGGCTCAAGACTTCTAGTTCACTTCGGTTGGAAAGTGGAGAATTGAACTCATCTCTAACTCTGCTTGTGTTGTTTCTAATCCAAATGAACAATCATAATAATTTCAACCTTCTGTGCTCCTTTACATGAGGGACCCATGATTTTTATCTTAAGCCCTGTGATGTTTAACATATATTTCTGGATATTTATTGAACACAACCATGTGCCAGAACTTTGCAGCTCAATCTGGTCTCCTCTGTGCTGTCACAGGGCTGAGCACTTGGAAGCAGAGGCAACAGTTTTAAGACGTCTTCTAGACACCATATCGGGAGTATCCATGGGATACAGAGACAGCCAAAGCAGGCAGGACCTTTGAGAACAGGAAGGGGCAGAGGATGAGCAGGGAAGGTTTCAAAAAGAAGGTGTTCCGTAAGCTGTTTTCAAAAAGAGAAAGAAAAGCAGAGAGAAAGAATTCCAGGCAGGGAAAACAGGGAAGACGGGGTATAAGCATAGCAGAATTGACTTTACTGGAGTCAGACTAGTTGGGATTTAGACATAAGAAGCTCAGCGTTCTATCAGCAATCCCCAAGCAGAAGACAGAATTCAGTGATAAAATCTCTAGGTTTTGCTTGATGGGGACACCAGTTACCGCATGGCTCCCTGCCCAGCCCTGCCTGCTAACCTGGTGATGGTGGAATCCTTCGTGGGTAGGAAGGGATTCCTTCCCCTAAGCTGAGGACTATTTACTGCATAAAAGGTCATTTTAGTATTTGTTCAGAGTTAAATGGAATAAATTTGACTATGCTGAAGTCTACAGCCTTACTGAGGTAGAAGTAAATATTAGTTAAACAGTGACTTCTTAATAATGACGGACTCCAGAAAGAAAGAAATAACAATGTTTTATTCCGAATCTTTCCCAAGAGAACTGCCAAGAAATTCAAATTATTAATCTGGAGACTTTGAGGGAAAGAAGGAAAACCGAGAAGGAAGAGTGAAAAATTAACAAGGAGAAAGGAACTAGTGCTTATTGATTCCTGATTATTTCTAGGAATTCGATATGTTATTGTATTTAGTCTTCAGCAAAATGAGAGAGGAAAAACTGTCCCCTTTCATGGAGGCTCTGAGAGAGTCAGCCATTTACTCAGTGTCACGCAGCCAGGAAGTAGAAGGGCAAGGTTTCAAATCCAGATCCATTTACCTTAAAGAACATGATATTTCTCTTTCATCATACTGCACATGAACAGAAATAGAATTAGGGGAAGGAAGCATAGTTGAAAATACTGAGCGGAAACAAAGGGATGAGGGGAAGAAAGAAGAGATTATAATTATGAATTTAGAAGTCGGTGAGAAAAATATGTTATTTAAAGAAAGACATTAAAAATGTTGATTAAAGAAGTTGTAAGCATGACTAAACTTCATAGCACAGAGCCATGCTCTCGGTAACTTGTAACTGTTGGTGAGGACAAAGTGAGTTCCACTTCTAACTGTTATAGGGACTTCTATAAAAATCATCAAAACTATGAGAAATAATAAAATACCTCAGAACAAAAGCAAACACACACATACCACCTAACCTACAGAGAAAGATCAGATGCTTGCAAAAGGCAAGCAATGGTGGCAACACAGAATCTACTTAATTTTTTTCTGTATTTTATTACTTTAAGGAATAGTTTCTAGTATTTTATATTTTTTATTGCTATTGATTGAACCATCTGTCTACGAAGCTAAAAAGATATTTAAAATGACTCCTATCACACCAACTGATAAGATTTGTAAAACCAATCAGTTTAAAGATTTCATTTCCCTCCTAAAGTATAAGAAATTAGGTTTCAACAAAAGTTATTTTTTTAAACTTAGTAGCAATGTTTATATAAAGTTGTTGTTGTTTCCTCTCTAGAGAGTACTCTGGCAACATGGTTCTTTTTTGTTTCTTTCAATTATTTTAACACAATGATTTGACAACTAATTAGAGTATGTTCAAGTAAAGGAATACTATGTAATCATTTTTAAAATCTGGGGAATCATTTAATGACAGGAAGCAATGTTCAATAAATGTTAATTGGATATAAAAACACAATGTGTTGAGCCATCTCATTTATTTTATATTTTACACACACACACACACTCTTTGTCGCTGTTTCTCTCTCTCTCTCTCTCTCTCACACACACACACACACACACACAAACACACACACACACACCTGGAGAATGGATCCCAGAATGTACACAGCTGTCTACATTCAGTTGCTGATCCAGCAGCACAAATGCCCCTATTGTTACTAAAGGCACATAGAGAAAAGACAGACATAAAGAAAATACCCAGATAGGCCATTTGGACAAGGGCTCTCAGCTCTAACTAAATATAATTTTAATTTTGCTCGGCTATTAAGAAGAACCCCAAAGAGAAGCTCATTTAAATATATCCTTTCATTTCTTCAAGGTCATATATATCTTTATTCTCACAAATCAAATTACTTTTTTTGTTAAGTCAAGATCAATTTAAGAGCTACAACTGTGAATTTATAGCTTGAACCAGTCAACTAACTAATAAAATTCCTTGTGCAAAATTAGACACATTAATTTTATCTCCCACCAATACAGCTAAAGTCACTTTTTAATGATTCAAAAAGGCCAACTAACTAGATTCCAACAGTATAATAAAAACTCATATAAAATTTAAAAATAGTTGGTTAAAATGGCTCACATGTCTGCCAGAGAGGGAACCATTCCATTACTATTTTACCCATATGCAGCCTTCAGAAGCACTGGGTAGGAAGTCCCCTCTGCCTTCTCCATAGGTTCTTCCAGAACAAGGCAGTTCTCATGTCTAGGAATTCATAATCGATAACAATCAAAACATTATCCAGGCAGACACATAAAAGACAACCCTGGTGTTATGAGATCAGAAGAAGAAATAATTAGAATCATTCCAACAGCACAAAGCCACATTAAAAACAATGAGCTGTTAGGATGGATATAAAAAAGATAAAATACAATAAGTGTTGGCAAGGATGTGGAGAACAGGGAACCCTTGCATATTGTTGATGAAAATGTAAATTAGTATAGCCATAATTCCAAGAGTATAGAGGGTCCTAAAAACATAGGACGACTGTATGATCCAGCCATCCCACTTCTGAGTATTCAAATGAAATGAAATCAGTATGTCAGTAAGACATCTGCACCCCATCCATGTTCACTGCAGCCTCATTCACAACAGCCA